>MJUU01029559.1:0-16872 GCA_002080025.1 Modiolus philippinarum | reverse complement strand
AAGGTCAAGGAACGAGGCTGATGTGGAAGTATCTGTAGTATCCTTAAAGATGCTTATCTCAATAGTGTATTCTGGATGGAGGATATGCAGAAACGCCCAGTGCATAATATCAAAAAAAAAGTTTGAAAGAAGAAGAGGACTACAATACTGAAGAGGCCTGGAAGTATGCTGTAGAAAAAAGATGGAGTATTGAATGATTATGACCCACCATGGACTGAGGACAGCAACGACTCCATGTAAAAGATAAATGGCATACTGGTTGGGAAAAAAGGGGTAATGGAGCCTATAACTATATAGTTATAGCCAGTCACAAGCCTGGGAAAATGCAGAGTGACTCTTTCACAGTCAAAATAATCATATCGTGTTTGTGTCAATGTCCGAATTAATCTTTTTTTAAATTTTACCTCACAACACCGCCACCACCATCACCACCACCACCACAACTATTAACATCACAACTCCATAATTTAACTCTAACCCTATCTATAATCTAACAGTATCTCTAACCCTAAATAAACCAAAGACAGAAGGGATAGGGAGGATGCGGCCTATAACTCTACAGTTATACAGAGTCACAAGCCTGTTGAAACACAGAATGACCCTTCATGGATTAAGCTAATAATTGTTTGATTCACACAACATTCATATTTTGCATTTAAACATTTCTAAATGCTAGAAGCAGCAGCAGCAGGAAAAGCCAAATCGACCTAGCGCAGAAGCAGCAGCAGAAACCCTATCACCCTTGCGCTGCAGCAGCATTAGCAATATAGTGAACACGCGAGCACCGCCAAAAACGTACTCGTTAGTCTCAATAAATGAAATAAAAGGGACATGAATATAAACTAGCACAAACATAAATGAATCGCGAGTTTTCTCGCCTAAGCCTCGGACAAAATCAACAAACTGAAAAAGCGGGGAAAATACGAACAAGAGTTATCTCCCTTTGATACCGTTGATGAAGGGAGAGGTGATAGCAGGCACCCACAGAAATACAACACAACGACAACTTCCGAAAACATCCGAACGACCACGCCCGAGTCGTTTCGACTCAGGAAAATATCCGACTTTCAGTCAACAGCAGGTGACACACGTACCACCGGTCGCGCATACGCGCTGCAATAAGTCTACACAAGACCGCTGCGGGATCTTGTACCGTTCTAACACGTCATTTCCGGTTAAAATGGCCGAATAGGGCTTCCAATAGGACAACTTCCGGTCTACAGCAGGGGCCACAACCACTTCTGGTCGTGCATGTGAAATGTTCTAAGGTTATACAAGACCCCTGTGAGGTCACGTGTTGTTCCAACACGTCATTTCCGGTCAATATGGCCTAATAGGGCTTCAATTAGGGTCACCTCCGGTGTGCAATTGGGGACACAGCCACTTTTGGTCGCTTCAATTATGCTATACAACACTCCTGTGGGGTTATATGTTGTTTCAACACGTCATTTTCGGTTAATATGGCCGAAGAAGGCTTCAATTAAGGTTACTTCCGTTGCGCATGCGCAATGAAATTATGTTATACATCCGGTCACGTAATTTCCGGTGCTGCACAGCACGGCTTTGCCGCAAATACGACTTTAGAACCTCCCCTATACGGCCTATACTACTACTGTGATTCATTTTGATTCCAATCGGCCACAAGTAGTTAAAGGAGATCTTTGAATGTTTTCATAGTGTTCAATGTTAATTAAGTTCAACACCGGCAATCATCTTGGATATGACTGACCTGCATGACATATTTTTTCAAAGGTGAAAAACAAAGGTCTTTTTCATCAAGTTTTTTCCAATTTAAAAAGTAGTTTCAGAGAAGTTCTTTCAATCTTTTTTCTCATAGCAGCCAATGTTAAACTATGTTCCCAGCTTATCGACAACTTGTATGAAGAACTAAATAGCAAGACATAATTTTTAAAGGAGACCTTACAAGGCCTATTGTAGCCAAGTCTGGATACAATTGGCAAAGCAGTTTCAGAGGAAAAGCTCTGAGGAAAATTTCAGAGGAAAATGTTCTTATAGAGTCCTAAGTTAAACTATGTTCTGCGCTGGCGAGGTGCTTACACGAAGGATGCAATTTTTAAGGGGACCATCCAAGGACTATTGTGATCACGTTTGGTTCAATTCAGAAGAGAAGAGTTTTGAATGCCTTCCCATAGGGTCCTATGTTAACTATGTTCCCCGCTGGCACCCATCTTGGATTAGACGCGGGATTGCCGGACACAATTTTTTCAGGGGGCCACCCAAGGACTATTGCGAGTAAGTTTGGTTCCAATTAGCAAACAGATTCAGATGTGAAGTTGTTTGAATGTGTTTTTCACATTGGGTTCTAATGATAATTATGTCGACTTAATTTGATAGTTATGTCGACTTAATGAGATAGTTGTGTCGACTTAATTAGACATTTATGACGACTTAATAGTATATTTATGTTGACTTAAACAGAAAATTATGTCGACTTAATCAGAAATTATGTCGACTTAATCAGATAATTATGTCGACTGAATCAGAATGTTATGTACACTTGCATGATAATTAAATGGACAAGTGGATGGCAGATTCTGTTCAAACAATACTTTTTTCCACTTTTTTCTGATCAAATTATGTGTACTTAATTTATAATTATGTTGACTTAATAAAGTAACATGTTGACATATTTCTCAAAATATGTAGACTTAATTAAGGTAGTTCGATCCTAATAAAAATTTCAGACAGAATTTTTTTCTTTTAAGATATTTTGTAGGTCTTAACCTATGTATTCAAAAAATAAAATAAAAATGATATGTCACCGATCATCTTTTCCTGTTATCTGGCTTTGAAAATCAGGCCAAATTCAGTATTTTTCAGCAATATTTACAAAGAATATATAGGGAACTGTGATAACATGCTTATTGTTTATCTTTCATATAAAATAAATATCAGACAGATTTTTTTTATTTTTTGATATTTCAGAGATAAACACTTAAGCTATCTGTTGCGCTGAAAAAATCTATATGTCACCGTTCGATTAAGAGAGATATTTAATATAGTTTTCGAAATAGACAATATTTACGGGAAAAGGGAGCTAATTCGCGGGAAAGTGTATGTCAATCTATTATGACGTCACAGTGAATAGGCCAATACAGCAATATTCCGGTTTGAAAATCAAGTCAATTCCGCATCCGACTCGTGTTTCGCAAATGCGCCAATCGAATGCGCCGTGTATTAGTGTCGAACTACCTTAAGTGATAAGTAGGGGCAGATATATGCCACCATAAGTTATAGTTCTATGTCATCATGATAAAAAAAAATATACTGGCTAGAAGAATCTTATTGGCATTGGTCGACAAACCAACCCAAAATAGTAGGAGTTTACAGAACTCGTTTTTCTTACTACGGCTTATGCTCAACTAAACATACAATTCGTGAAGAACCAGTCTGTAAAGCCAGCACACAACATCTTTTCCTTTTACATATGGATTGGTTAGTTGTGTACTATGAAATTTGGCTAGAACTTATGTGCTGAATAGGTTTTGCTGTACACTGAAGTTGATACAGATACGTTTCGCAAATAATAAAAAAGACTAAAAAAACTAAAAAAAAACCAAAACAAAAAACAAAAAAAACAAAACAAAAAAAAAAAACCCAAAAAAACAAAAAAACAAAAAAACAAAAACAAAAAAGCGTAAAACATAATCAAAACACACATTAATATTGCAAATATATTTTGAAAAAAAATGATTATTCCTTTGAAATATAATTTATTTTCTGAATTGAAGGCAGTCCAATTTACAAGACCTAATTAGCGAAATTGTTTTTTCAAGTCAAGGATGCACATTTGTTTGGACAACTATCTGACACCATTCCTTGAATGCCAACAAATTTTTACAGGTAAATTGTCGGTAGATCAAAGAATGTTGGCATCATACTGTGTCAATGAATTTGGCGAAGCTATTGCTGTTTTGGAGCCATATGGGGTCATTGGGGGGGGCGGTTAATCCTGGTTTGCATACATTTAATTACAGGTTTATAAAAACATATGGGAAATTGTTGTTTAAATAATTATAGTCCGTAATTTACTGATTATCTTAATTTTACCCGAATTTTACCAAAAGAATTATAGATTTTTAAATATTCAAGCACAATAGAAGAAAAAAATATTTGTTTGAAATGATTAAAATAAAAAATGAAATAGATTAAATAAAATTCATTTTAATTCATTTTAAACAGTGCTGTTGTTTAATCGGATAAGACTGACAAGACTGATAGTCTCAATTTTCAGATAAATAAAAAAAATGAAAATGCTTATTTTTAAATATTTTATGCGTTTATGGCTATCTTAACATGTTTCCACCTGTGTTCGGCTTACTACCACAAAGAGACGAGATCGCCCTATCAGATTCTCCAGTTACATAAAAATTGTTCTAGACTTCAACCACAAGCTATATTTATCAATATTATTAATTTGATATCGTTTGAGAAATTTAATTGGCGGAGAAGTGGTCACATGACTCCCTGTATAAAGTGATATTGCATGGCTATATCACATTTTACTAAATATAGACCAAAATAATCTTTCATATCAGTAACTAACATAGAAGTATTTTATAATCAGATGAAATGAAATTTTACTTAAATAAAGTAAAATCTTTTTCTTTTGTGTGAAATTTATAGGATTTAAAGATAAAACTCAATAATATATCCTTAAAGGTTTATACAACTGTATATGCATTTGTGAAATATCGGCTTTCTTTATTCTAAGTTTTTTTAGTTCTTTCTTGTAAATTAATAATATAACAATTACAGCATGTGTACGAGGTCGATATGATGTTATATCGACCTAGAAAAGCATATCGACCTCGGATTTCATCCTCGGTCGATATGCATTTCTCAGGTCGATATAACATCATATCGACCTCGTACACATGCTATAATTGTATAATATGATGTTGCCACCAATAATGCTGCAAGTACTATATACCAAAATGTCAAATGTTACTTCTTTTACAATTCGCAGTGCATCCCATGGTTTTATAAGAAGCTTTTCTTAATATATTCCGAAATCTAATATCTGTTGTTGCATTTGATATCAATAAATACAGATTTATAAATTGATATTTAGAAATGATTTATTGAAATTAAATAAATGAATTAACGATTAATAGATATTTAAAATTGTATGCGATTGATAGACATTTATAAATCATTACTCAATATTTATAAATAATTTTTAAATATTAATAAATGGTGCCATGTATTAATATCTATAAATGATTTATTCAGTTCAAATCTCCATAATTTGATTTATTGATATCTATATTTCAGTTCAAATCTCCATAAATCGATTTATTGATATCTATAATTCATATCTCCATAAATCGCCTTTATGACCTAGACCATTTTAATATTTGTAATGTATAATATATGAAGAGTACAGTTGACCAAGATGATTTTATATATAATTCAATTCGTATATCCATATTAAATCGCCTCTGTGACATTGATCAGTTCATACATTCAAAATACGTAAAGAATTCAGTTGACTTCAATTTTCTTTAAAAAAAAAATCCATAAATCGCCAGTCAGTGAGACTGATCTTTGCAGTAACACTGTATTTTTTCAAACACATAAAGGAAAAAAATCAACTTCTGAAATTTAATGTGTATTTAATTTTATTTTATTACATTTTGTTATTTTACAAGTTTTTCGCTATTACAGCTGGAAGAATGTTCTACGTTACAATGTGAGTGAAATGCACATTCTTGTTAAATTGACTAAGATTTGAAGCGTTCATACACAAAAGACACGAATATCTTTTAAATCCACGCAAAAGGAACGTGCTGATGATCTCATTTCATTCCTAATGATCTGATTGAAGTACATGCCAATTATATATAGAATAATGGAAGTTTTGTTTTTGATACAAGAAATATTGGCGAACAATAATGGACGAACCCCATTGTGGGCGAGTCCATTATTGGAGTATCAAAAACAAAACTTCTATTATTCTTTTTATCGTAATTTACTAAATCATTTAATAGAACAAATTTTGAAAATGGATGCAAATCGTGAAATTGATTGGTATTGATTAGTAAAAGAATTTGTACGATCTGGTAAGAGTCTCTGTAAGATGTATATTTCTTTGTTTCATTGATACTGAAAAATATTTGCTTCTTGAGATCAAAGGAAACTCATACAAATTACCGATAAATTGATTTATTGGCTGTTATTCAAAATGTTAAAAACATTTTTATAATGAAACTAAACTCGTAAAAACCTACTTTATTTGCATAAACAAATAGTTACGAGTGCTTTCGGACAGGTAATTTGCAATGTTCAAGTTGCTTCAAAAATAGATTTTAATGCAAATCGCACTAATATATAACCTCCTTCGCGAAAGAATATAATAAGGTAGAATTTAAATAAAATGAATTGTTTGGTCATTTTTAATGATTAAATATAAACTGAGGACATAAAATATACTTTTCGGATAATATTTATGCTTAAAAGTCATTAAATTTTGTTTTCGCAACATAAAAACTACATTCGAAAGGTTATTAAAAACGAAAATTTAAAAAGAATTCATTGTTTTGGTAATTTCTAATAATTAAGTTCAAATTGAAAACATCAAATGTACATCTTCTATTTTCCTTGATATTCAAAAATGAATTATAGATATCTATAATTCGTGCCGAATTACAGATATCAATAATTGAATTATAGATATTATAAAATGAGTTATAAATATTAGTTATTCACGCTATTTATTAATATCTATAAATGATTTATTGATATTTAAAATTGATTTATAAATACATGTATCTATAAATCATTTTTAATATCTTTATATAATAGTTTTAGATATTAATATATAGCGAATAAATTCCACAACGGCTTTCTATAATAAGGACCACACATGGCGAAAATTACAATTATGTAAATTACCTTTAGCTATTTTATCTTTTGTCTTCGGATTTCTTTTGGTTGCAATTTAGGGCTAACATATTAATGGTTATATCTTTCTTGTGTCCACAGTTATTTTGTGTCAACGCTTTTTTCATTTACAATGATGCGCTTTGTGTTGCCCTTATTTTCATAATACGTTTTTACTTATAATTGGAAATTGGCAATTAAACTTGTCTATCCATATCTAAGTAATATGAAATTTGACTAAAATACTAACCAAAACAGTATCCTTTCACAAAATATATCAGAGAACTATCACAGCATGTGAAACCTGTTCATGACTGCAATGCCCGACAGATCACATGAACTGCATTTTACAGATAATTACAGACAATTTTGTTTAAAAACTAAGAAATAGAAGTATCATTCTTGGATTATGCTCTGCCCTTAATCAGTAGGGTCTGTAAGTCTCGTCATGTGACCCACGAGAATCCACGATAAACCGGAAATTCGAAAACGTTTCCCGCCGAAACATGACGTTTGAGGATTATGACGTTCAAATTTTTGTCTGAAACGTCATATATCTTTGTTTAAAATGTAACTCCCGAGTACAGTTTTTGGTCCCGGAAGTTCCAAAATTGTACGAGACTTACAGACCCTATCATGGTTTTCCATTTATATGCTTTTGATTATTTTTTTCATTGTCAGTTTTCATTTGAGCTGCATTTAATACACATAGGTCTTCGATGTTACTATCTGCAAAAAATAATTTATGTATTGATTTAGAAGAAGTATCCACTTAGACCTGTAATTTGCAAATAATAGTCGATTTCACCTAGAACGACCAATTCGATCATTCCACTTATTCGCAGCCAGTAGGTCTACCTAGAAATCAATTTTCGCTGAAATCGGACGATGTTAAATTTTTTTTATTTTGGCAGCCATTTTAAAAAAGACAGCCATTTTGAATTTTTTGTTTTAAATGAATTTCTTCCTCTCATTTTATTGAACATTCATTCAAAGTATGAACAAATTCTGCTAAGCAGTTCATGAGGTATTAAATCCTAAATTTTTTAACATAAAATGGTGGCCATTTTGAAAATTTTCAACACACAGCATACAACTTCAGATGGTGGTCCAACTTTGTTTGAACTCATAACAAAGCTTCAGACGACATTTCAAATCAAATCAATGCAATACTGCATACACAAGCAGGACACTCCATGATAAAATTTTCGGACGTTTGTAGTACGTACAGACAGACAGACAGACAGACAGACCAGACAGACAGACAGACAAACAAGGGTAGATTTGAATACTCCGTTACCTTACGATGGAGCATGAAAAGATGTGTGTGAGAGAAACAATGGCCAAAAGAGAAAGACAATTCAGTGACAAAACAAAATAAACATTTAATTTTAACATCACAATAACATTCCGCTTCTTCTAGTGTTACTGATGAGGGTGTGACCATCCAATCTACAAGGATTTTTGAGTATGAGTTATACTTGTGGCAGGATCATATGCTTTTACACTGACTCCTGACATTTAATCATATGGCTAGAGTGATTATATATGTTGATCTTTTTCTTGTTTTAGGTATTTTGGCAACCCAAATATACTGCTTAACAAATGATGTCGTCATCGATTTCAGCAATATGAAGTTGACGTCAGTACCATTGGATATTCCAAAAACAACCACGGAATTAAATCTCAAGTATAATTTGATACGAAACATATCTCGTATGCCATTTCAACATCTGATTAAATTGCAACGCCTAAATCTGGCATACAACAAAATAAATTACATAGAAAAGGGATCTTTGAGCAGATTATATAATCTGGAATTTCTTGATCTGTCCAGAAATGAGATAACATCCGATTCATATAATCATGGTCTACTTAAAAATCTTGCAAAACTGAACGAACTAATATTTAATTATAATTTAAATGGTCCAAACTTTTTTTTCTACGAGCAAGAAGTGTTTCCAGCAAAAACTCTTCAAAGGCTGACGATTGATTTGCCATACAATAAAAAATTTAGCACAAAGATATGCCATTTAACAAATTTGAAAGAACTTCATGTAGAAGGATTTGATGGTATTTTCACACGATCGTCATTGATAAACTTGAAATGCCTACAATTAAAATCATTATATTTGGGAGCTATAGAATCACTGGAGTCTGGTTCGTTTGACTTTTTTCCTTCTCTCAAGACATTAATTATTACGATCTGTAATTTTTGTTCAGTACATAATGTTATGAACAATATCTTTAAATCTCTCCATGTGTTTTCAGGCAGAAACATGACAGAAATTTCCATAGAGGGCAACACAGTGGCAAATTCTTTTAAGCTTGGTCATTCAGAGTTTTCTGTTCTGGTAAAAATTTGCTTAAAAAAGTTACGATTGCTATCAGATAGCATAACGGGCGTTTTACAGAGACCATTTCAACTGTATGCACTCGAAGATAAGTGCCTGGAAGAATTATATTTAACAAACGTGCTCACTTCAATAGGGAGTGATGGTTTTATGTTTCCCCTTTGCCACTTTAAGAAGTTGCGCATTCTCAAATATTCGCATTTATTCTACCACGTAAGACACAAACGATGGGATGAAGACCGTTCTATATCAATTTGTATTCCAAAAACCCTTGTAGAACTAGATTATTATAACACCAAAAAATCAAGACAGAAAACTTATCGGAAATGGACGTTTTTAAATGGAAAAAACTTACGAGTTCTTATTGTTGCGAACTACTCAATGAGTCATTGTAATTTAACCGTGTACGGGCTAGAAAACCTAGAAATGCTTGATTTCTCAGGCTGGAATTGCATACTTATATCACCACACGTTTTCTCTCATTTTCCCAAACTAAATAAACTTGTAGTAAAAGACGCAAGTTTAGGAGTTGGACTACCTAAATTGGGGAATGCATCAAAGCTATTTGAGTTTAATATGCATCTGCAATACATTGATTTAAGCAGTAATGGTATAAGTGATCTTCCGGCGAACTTGTTCATTCATGCGTTTAACAGTCCGATATCCGTTAATCTTACCCGAAATAATTTAAAAAGATTTCCGAAATTTCCTCTCAAATATAACACTGTCAAAGATGTGGTTCTTATCAATAATAAAATAACAAGTTTAAATAAAGAAGAAATGTCAGAAATTGACTTGATAAAACCACACGGCATTTTGTTACAAGGTAATCCACTGGAGTGTTCGTGTTCAACGTTAGATTTTCTGAAATGGGTGAAACGGGAGAAGTTCGTGTTGGACGTAAATAATACTGAATGTGTATTTCAGAATGGAAAAGCAGGAACACTTGGAAAATTGATTTTGAATTTAGAAAGATTTGAAAACGAATGTCAGTTTAAATTTTGGATGGAATTTGCTGTTAGTTCCGTCTCATTTGTCGTTCTGATAACAGTGTTAAGTGTTGTTTATTATCACTATCACTATGCTTTTGAATACTTTTATCTGCGAATTAAAATGAGAGTCAAAGGTTACCAATCAAGCAAGACCACATGTGAGTACGATGCCTTTATTGCATATAGCTCCAAGGATTATAAATGGGCTACAATTCTGACTAACAGATTAGAAAGGGATAACTTCAATATTTGCATGTATGACAAAACTTTTATTGCTGGTAAAGAAATTACAGTAAATATTATGGAAGCAATTGATTCGAGCAGGAAAGTCATATTTCTAGTAACCGAAAACTTCATTAAGAGTCATTGGTGTAATTACGAAATTGAAATGACAATAATTCATGCGATTCGAAATCATTTCGATTCCATGGTGATAACGATTATAAAAGATGATATCAACAGGGATGCACTTCCAAAACATTTGAAAGTGATGTGGCACAAGATAGTGTGCATAGTTTGGCCAACGGATGTGGAGGAACTACACAAAACTGAGGACCAATTGTACCAGAGATTGTGTCGTTCTTTATCTGATGGTCAACGAGGAAATCGGCAAGCACTTCCAATCTAATAAATCATACAAGATAAATATCTTAAACTAATTTGGAGATAAAAAAAAACAATCTTTTGTGTAAAAATACCGTTAAATCTTCACTGTTGTACCGTTGAAAATGGAAATAAAGAACACGCGCATCAAGCGTTCCCTATATCGTTATTTTACAAATTTATAAAAATATTCGGTTCGTGGCAACTTCGTGCGAATTTAAGTCATATTTATAGTGAAGCAATTTTTATGTCTCCATATGACAAATTTATCGAAACAAATTGTCAGGTATCTCATTTTGTCTATGATTCTGAACAGGGAACAAAACCATAGTAGGAACCATATCTTTCGTTATTTTCATGAATTTGAAATTCACAGTAACTTCGGTATTTAGTTATTTGTGTGTCTGTACAGCATAACGAAATTTACTATTTTTTATGCAATTTATATACTTTTTGTATTCTTAGTGTTACAACACTATTAAGTGATCAGATAGTGTCTTATGCTTTAGGTATGAATCATGATAGCATCACCAGACCAGTTGTCCAGTACTTCTGTCCTGGCATTAAAAAGAGGACTATTTAAAATGTTGCAGATATATAAAGTTAAACAAATATAGACCCTCATTCGGATAGGAGTGAGTTAAAATTGTTTTTTACTTGAGATAGTAAAATTTTGATTTTCAAAATACAAGCATTGGCGAGGATGATATAATCGAAATTGTACTATGGAGAGCGAAGAAATATTTTTAATTCACGACCTTCATAAATGAGAACAAAAAGTCAGAGAATTCATTTCCTTTTCGAATACAACTCTTAATATTTTGATACATACAGTTTATAACGTTATTTCCTTCTACATAAAATATTTGCATTTTTTGCCATAATCTCTTCCTCACCACAGTGTCAAAGGCACTTTTGAAATCAATAAATGAACAGATCAACTTTTTTCCCAAACGAAAAATGAATAGATATTAGTGAATATAAAATAAAAATATTGTCATAAGTGGAAAAACCCTTTCTGAAACCAGTTTGTGCTTTTTTGATTAATTCATATTTGTTTGAAAATTTTGCGAGTCTATAATACAAAGCAGCAGAAAACACTCTACTAAAACAAGAATCGAATGTGACTCCTCTATACGAATTAGGGTCAGACTGAACGTTTGTTTTTAAAAATATGTATCAATATTCCATTATCCCAACTTTCTGGTATAATACCTTTATCTAGTATAACATTCAGCAATAATACATAAATCTGTAACATATCATCAATCTTATATTTTCCATGTTTGGGTTCTAGTGCTGCTGATGAGAAATTAATTCCGAAATGGCCATACAGCTCATTAAAATTTATTGCAGTTGGAGTTTACATATGTTTTATAGTCTTATATTAATTTACTTCATATTCTTTAGTCAATTACTTAATATATTCGTTAATCGTACCATCAATTCCTGAAGATATCCGTTTTTCAAACCTTTCACTACATTTTAGCTCACCTGGCTAATGCAACTTACGTGCGAATTTAAATCATATCTATAGGGAAGCATTTTTTATGTCTCCATTTGACAAAATTATCACCACAAATTATCGGGTATTTCATTTTGCCTGTAATTCTGGACAGGGAACAAAACCATATCAGGCCCTATCTTTCGTTATTTTCATGAATTTGTGTGTCTATTTTTCTAAGTGTTACAACCTTATTAAGTGACTAGATAGTGTCTTTTGCTTTAGTTATGAATCATGATAGCATCACTAGGCCAGTAATCCAGTACTTCTGTGCTGGCATTAAAAAGAGACTATTTGAAATGTTGCAGATACATATATATAAGGTTTAACAAATATAGACCCTCATTCAGATAGGAGAGAGTTGAAATGTTTTTTACTCGAGATAGTAAAATTTAGATTTCAACATACAACCGTCGGCGAGGATGATAAAATTAAAATTTTACTATGCAGAGCGAAGAAATATTTTTAATTCACGACCTTCATAAATGAGAACAAAAAGGGAGATAAATTCTCTCCCTGTTTCACCTCAATTTCACAATTAAAAAAGTCAGTGAATTCATTTCCTTTTCGAATACAACTCTTAATATTTTGATACATACAGTTTATAACTTTAAAAAATTTTCCTTAATACATCGGGAAACGAATATCGAAGGAAGAACGAGGAAAATGGAAATTCTAAAATCATAAATCCAAAATCACGGCAATTCACAGCAACACGAATTGAGACAGTATGACAAAGACATAACAAACAAACAAAAATGAACAAAAACGCCACAAAACTAAAAGCTCTAGCAATGTGAACCCGTATAAAAATTGAGGTACCATCAGGTGCTCCGGAAGGGTAAGCTATTCTGTTCCACGCATGGCACCCGTCACACATGTAAATTAAATATTTGCATTTTTTGCCGCAATCCTTTCCTCGACACAGTATCGAAGGCACTTTTGAAATCATTAAATGAACAAAACAACTTTTTTCCAAACGCAAAATAAATAGATGTTAGTGAATATAAAATGAAAATATTGCCATTAGTGGAGAAACCCTCTCTGAAACCAGTTTGTTCTTTTGTGATGAATTCATATTCGTTTGAAAATTTTACGAGTCTATAATACAAAGCAGCAGAAAACACTTTACTAATACAAAAATCGAGTGCGACTCCTCTATACGAATTAGGGCCATACTGAACGTTTGTTTTTAAAAATATGCATCAATATTCCATTATCCCAACTTTCTGGTATGATACCTTTATCTAGTGTAACATTAAGCAATTATACATAAATTTGTAACATATCATCAATACTTAATATATTCGTTAATCGTACCATCAATTCCTTTAGATTTTCCATTTTTCAAACCTTTCACTACATTTTAGCTCACCTGGCTGATACCATTGTGAGCTTTTTCCATCACTTTGCATCCGTCCTCAGAAACTACTGGGCCAATTGAAACAAAACCTGGCCACAATTGTCCTAAAGTGGCCCATTAAAAGAGTGTTTTTCAGGTCCACGCTATATCCAACATGGTCTCCAGAGTGTAACATAGTTTTAACATTGAATCCTATGGGAAAACACATTCAAAGAATCTTTCCTCTGAAACTACTGGGCCAATTGGAACCAAACTTGGCCACAATAGTCCTTGGATAGTCCCTTGCAAAAAGATGTTTTTTTTCAGGTCTGCGCTATATCCAAGATGGCCGCAAGCGGGAAACATAGTTTAAACATTGGACCCTGTGGTAACACATCAAAGATTTTCTCCACTAAACTACTGAGCCAATTGAAACCAAACTTGACCACAATAGTCCTTTGGTGGTTCCTTGTAAAAAAGGTGTTTTTCAGGTCCGCGCTATATCAAAGATGGTCGCCAGCGGGAAACATACATTTGTTATTTGTAGTTTAAACATTGGACTCTATGTAATATTTGTAAATTACTCTCAACAACTAGCAGACACGTATTGAAAAGATTACCTTTTTAATTAAACAGAGCACTCCTTGGCCCATTTTTCAAAATCCCATCTTTCAAAATTACGTTTCATCCCTTTTCCTTTTCAAGATTGTGGTCATAGAGTTAATAATCTACCTTTTTTGGTTTTGTTTTCTTTTGGGAGGTTTGGGTACCCATAAACTGGTTGAGATCTACCCAACCTGCAATTTTGGAGAATGTCGTATAACCCATGTTGGAATTATAAGCAATAAATGGTTGCAGTGTAGAGTTGGTAAAACCATTCCCGTGGTAGAGATGTATGCTCTTTATTTTTCTTGGGTATTGTGTACTTGTACACCAGATCATATCTCATGTGTACACTTCTTCAATTACTTTTATTTAAATCTATGTAAATTCTAAAACATAAGGATTAACTCCCTCCATCGTAGTTTTGTCCTTGGCTATATTTGATATAACTGATTATTCGGATTTCGTTTGGTTTTATGCACTTTAATTATTTTTTTGGGGGGATGGGTAATTGTCATTGAAATTATGGATTTCCTTTGTTTTGGTTCTAGTGCTGCTGCTGAGGATTAATTCTCGAAATGGCCATACAGCTCAAAAATTATTGCAGTTTGAGTAGATATATGTTCTCATGTTCATTTACTCCATATCTTTTCGTAAAATATTTATTGTCCCTTTTCTGTAATATTTTCTGGTTTGTTTTGTTATTTTTTTGTCTTATATATTGAAATGAAAGAAGATAAAAGTGAAGTTTAAAGTCCAAAATTGGTCAGCATAGTAAGATCTACATGTCTTGCAATTTTTAATTATCCCTTTTTCTTTTAATTTTTCCAATTTTTATGTTTTTACTTTTATTTCAAAAACTATATGAGGTGGAGCTTAAGTCTGAATTGCACAAGTCTTAAGCTTATGAATGACTCAATTTTCTATATATGTCCGACAGGTTCAAATCTCATCCAAGATGGCCGCCACCAGGGAATATAGTTTAACATAGGATCCTAATGTAAATGCATTCAAAGATAATCTCTGAAACTACTTAGCCAATGAGAATCAAGCTTGGTCACAATAGTCGGTCCTTAGGGTTCCACTTTAAAGTTTGTGATTTTTTGTTCGTACATCTTCCAAGATGGCCGCTAGCGGGGAACATAGTGTTACATGGGGATCCAGCGGGGAATGCATTTAAAGATCTTTTCATCTGAAACTACCGAGCAAATTGGAACCAAACTTGGTCAACATTGTTCTTAGATGATCCCGTTCGAAGTTTGTGATCTTTATGTTCGTATTCCATTAAAGATGGTCATAAGCAGGGAATATAATTTAACATAGTGACCCTATGGAAAATGCATTCAAAGATCTCCTTTCAAACTACTGAGCCAATTGTAATCAAACTTGGTTACAATTGTCCTTATGAAGTTTTTATGCTCTTCACTCATTAAAGATTGTTCCAGCGTTGAAAATAGGTTAACATAAGGACCCTATGGGAAATGCTATCAAAGATTTTCTACTCTGAAACTACCTAGCCAGTGGGAAACAAATTTGATCACAATAGTCTTTGGGTGGTTTCCTATAAAGTTTGTTATATTAATGGTCGTACCTCATCCAAGATGGCCGACAGCGTAGAACATAGTTTAACAAAGGTACCCTATGAGAAATCCATTCAAAGGACTTATCCTGTATTCGATCTTTTCATCATTATTAATCCGCTCAAGTAATTTATGTCACTTATTTATTAATCCTATTGACAAATACTCAAGAAATCATGACAACTATCAGCATACCATTCCCTAATACCTTTTGTAATATTCGAAGCAAGAGGTGTTTTCTTTATATTGCCGGAGATAGGCAAGATAAAAACTTATTTTGCTTTGAACCCCAAAACGCATATTGGAATTATGAAATTTACAATACAATAAAAACAGTTATAAATCACATATCACCCTAGGTAGGCTATTGTTAATTGCTTTTGATCGCATTGCACAACAGTAATTGCATTACATTATTATATTATATTTTATACATAAAATATATATGTTTTTTTAGATATCATATATTAAATATTTGAGGAATCAATTCACTCTGTCACTCATTTTAACAATTATATCTTCTTTCATGATACCTTATGTAATGCTAAATCGTCGGCAAACGAATACCGAAGCAAAGTAGAAAACCAAAGGCTCCCTGGAGCCTATATCGCTCACCTGGCTTTCAAGTGTCACAATCAAGCTAACATTGTAAATTATACAGTTGAACTTCAGTCTCTCAAACTTTGGTAGAGCAAACACCACCATTAACTTGGACTCTATTTTAAGTTTGATCATGTTTACTGTACTTCTTTGTTGGGCTTTTTTGACAAATTGTCTTGCTAAGGACCACTTTCGACACCAGTTTTGAAGTCGAGACATCATTTGGTAAATGGCAGTCATCAACAATTATATCTTTAAATTATGACATCAATATCTGTTTGGAAACCAAATTTCATTGAAACCGGACAATGTTGAATTTTCCCATCTTTTTGGCGGCCAGTTTGAAAATGGCAGTCAACAAACAATTTTCAACACCAGTTTTGCAGTA
>MJUU01029556.1:0-13103 GCA_002080025.1 Modiolus philippinarum | reverse complement strand
AGGTATGAAGCAGAATAGTCTCTTTAATTTCAAGTTCATTAGGGTAGATACGATGTAAATATTCTTTAAATCTTGGATAAATGAGGTCCCAAAGTCTTTGTGTGATGTGACTACAGTTCAATAACGTTTTTATGCAACGGAAATTCCCAACATTCAGAATGGTCAAAACGTTATTTAAGAATTGAATGCATTGAGAATTGAGTTTCATTGGGGTATGAAATTGTTGACCGAAGCACATTTTTAATGAGGTAGCGCTTCATGTTGAAAATGTGCGCCCGGTCAACACTTTTATAATCCCTAAGAAACTTCAAAATAATGCATTCAATTCTTATAATTACATTCGTTAGTTGTCCGTCTTCCATACGTTTATTTACAGTAGATAAAATTGACAAAACCCACCTTTAAGCACAAGGATATTTCTTTCGCTCAAAGGGGGCCTCAGGTCCCTACCTGTTCACATTGGACTCTTCGTTTCCGTAAGCAAATAAAGAAAGTAGGTCAAAGTCACCATTACAATATGACCACATAAACAAAAGAGAAGAAGAGTATTTTTTTAAATGTTTGTACACTTATTAGTAAAAGTCATCTTAAAAATGTGGATTTATCTATTGGCATTTATTCGGAATAAGTTTCTCAGAAGCACAGATTAAAAAAAACACCAAGTGGACTCGAAGGGAATAATCTAGACTACAATTCTATTTATATGATATCTAAAATAGAGATTGGAGTAGTATTTATTTATTTAGATTACATCTACACTCTTATATACTTTCATACATAAATTATATGAATCAAGAATTTTGGATAAATATAGAACCTTTTTGGTTACCCCAGGTCCCCTACAGTAAAATACATACAAATCATTTAGTTACCGCGGGTCTCCTCTAGTACAATACATAGACACCATTGGTTTACCGTCAGCCCCTATAGTACAATACACACAAACCGTTTGGTTACCATAGGCCCCCTATAGTACAATACATACAAACCATTGGGTTACCTCAGTCCCCAATACTAAAGTACATGTGAACAATTGGATTTGGTGAATCCCACATTTTTACATTTATATATATAAAAACTCAAACCAACAGGATATTTATCTCTTTCAAACAGTTTGGTGCATTCATTAACCATGTTTAAATGCAAGAAGGTTTAGCCCTATAATCTGTTTCACTTCCTTTAGATAGTGGATTTTGCATTCTGCTGTATGCATTGCTGTATATTTTGCATGATTATGTAAAAATACCGTACACTTCTTAATTCGGTAATTATTTATTAACAAATCGTATACTTTTTAGGACAAACAGTTTTTTTCAAAATCTCTATTATGTCTCAACGAAAAATATTTACCGCGCGCGATTGTCACTGAAAATGGACTAATCTGACATGGGTGCTGTCGACAGGTATTGACTGGGCGGAGTTTGCCTTTAACTTTGAACTGGGGAAAATCTACTTTTTCAGTGTAGTCCCAACATAAGGTGTTAAAAAATTACAATCAAATTAATCATTAATAATCATGAAGTTATATTTATAGGGAACACTTTTCAAAAAAATTGTACACACAAAGATATAAATAGGAACAGTCACCAATCAAACAATTATTGATCTTTTAATAAGATCACCATGTATTTGGTCAACTAGAAAACACGAGGGGACTTTATAAACATAAGTTGATGATATAGATCGGATAATGCTTTTTATGATATAAAAATGATACGCTAGGCTATGGAATAGCCTTGGATAGAAAATTGCGTGTTTGATTGACAAGGGTGTGGTGGCTTATGATGTATTTATATACTCAAATCAATACTTGAAGTAAGACTTTCTCTGTACTTCTTTGTATTTTCTTTTATTGGTCTGCACATGTGATAAAACAGTCACTGATTCGATCAACCCTCTCATTTTTTGCCAACAGCAACTCAAAGAAGTAGTTTCGTGGTTTTGTACGTTTTTGTTTTTTGTTTTTTGTTTTTGCATTCTCTTAGGGTGTTGCTTTTTTTATCTTTTATCCCTCAACAGAGACAAACTTTATTAACTAAAATGTATACATGTATTGAAGCAGTGCTTTCTAGAAATTCTGAGCATTTAATACTTCAACTATGGCTTCAGGTTTCAAAGACAATCCTTACAACCAATGTAACTGAGGGGTTTTTCTATCGCAGCATGCTATGATCACAACATGTTGACAACAAATAAATATGCATTTAGTTAGTACTTGCTTAATTTAATGTGATTGATACAATAATAAACCTTTTACAGCACACACAAATAAACACCGGTAGCTCTTTATTCTTCCGCAAAAAACGCAATTCTATCTCTTTCCACCCTTCGTTCTCCATTGCCTAAGTATCTCAACAAACTACAATCACGCTTTGTTTAACACAATTGAAAAGTCTTTTATACTATTTATATATTATTGATTATTGCACAATACCTCATCTTTATTTATCAACTTCTGGTTTTAAATTTATACATTTTTTATCATATCTATATTTATAAATCTGGCTAAGCGATATTGCAATACCAATCCCATCATCCTCTTCAAACCTGTTCCCAGTACCACCTAAAGTAAATGTTTATAATACTTTTCAACTTCCACAAGGAAACAGAAAAAATAAACCCCGCCCCGTTTTATCAGGACGAAACTGGACACCATTTTGATTTTCGAGAATCTGAAATTCCTATTGGTCAAAAGTCTTCCGTGCATGCGTTCTCCTCACTACGCAAGCGTACTCCTCACATCCCCCAAGAACTACCTATATAGCTAGGCTATTCCATAGCCTAGCTATATAGGTAGTTCTTGGGGTTAAGTAAGGAGTACGCTTGCGTAGTGAGGAGAACGCATGCACAAACGACTATTGACCAACAGGAATTTCAGATTCTAGAAAATCAATATGGCGTCCAGTTTCGTCCTGATAAAACGGGGCGGGGTTTGATATGATTCCATAGCCTAGCGTATCGTTTTTATTTCATAAAAACCATTATCCAATTTATATCGTCCACTTATGTTTATAAAGTCCCCTCGTGTTTTCTAGTTATACCTATTCATGATTTGGAATGATCAAATCCTGAATGACAGGTAACTCCGCCCAGTCAACCTAAACTTTTCTTACTAGTATAAAGCAAGTGTGTCTTGCCCACCGATTAAATTTTCCCGCCTGTTCGCCCTCAAAATAGAAAAATCCAACACTTAGAATTTTTAACCCGTCTTATATTTACAAAAACAAGGAAAACTCACGTGCACGCAGCGGTCTTTGCATATTTTTAATCGTAATAGTGTCATTTTTCAGTTATGTTGTATAGTCATTCTTGATCTAAATACAAAACTAGAGAAATTGGTTTTCAAATAAAGGAGTAAAATTTCTGTTATCTAAAGGAAGTGAAACAGACCTTATCAAAGTTAATAATTATGTATACACGTATTGTTATATATGATAAAATACTATGCATTTTCAATATTAGGTTGACTCTGCATGCAAGCTGCCGTTTATTTGTCCGATATTTTGCCCATAATAGACCTATAATTAGTAAATAAAATATTTCAAATAAAATATTCTTATTCTTATAAACCATTTGGTCACATGACCTCCTATAACAAGGAGTTACTTTAGGGACTTTATCTCTAACCTGGACGGGAGGCTGGTCATTTAAAATGAGAAATATAACGGATTAATCATTTGAGTTCCGAACTTACAACGGAAACTTACCGAAAGAGTACCGAATAAAATTAATTTTCAACGGTTGTCTATATGGTTATCCAATATAAGATGTTATTATACCTTACATACTAAAGAATTAATTCTATTGGTTGAGACATAGTCACATGATATAAATAATTTGGATATTTTGGCACAAAATTGTTGCTAGCTGTGAATAACCTATTATTCACCGGTGAATAACCCATGAAAATGACAATGCCCATTGAAAAACCCTATTATGCACCAGTGAATTTTTGACAATTTGGGATATTCACCTCTTTCGAGAGCCATAACTGTATATTATTCACTACTTTTTAAAAAAGTTTCTGAAGTATTTAATTTGGTACTTTGTTACTAGATCTGTTGTTTAGAAATATTTCACGGATACTCCAGTTTATCATTGTTTTACATTGGACTGGCTATGTGTATCGTATGATAACTAGTGGTAACACAGCTACATAAATGGCTTTGTGAACTATATCGACTCTATTTCTGCACTTGTTTTGATTTGATCAGACCTTTGGTAGGTTGGTCCCTGCCGTAATATTCAGTATGAGCTAACGTCATTCTCGGAGAGGGCTAGCGGAACCAGGCTAGACCTTTGGTTGCCTATAATTGTCTGTCGCCATGTTTAGCTTTAAAGTAATTACATATACTCTTTACGACACAAACAAAACTGTAAACATTACATCAGAGTAAAAATATAGTGTTCTTTGAACGTGACCTTACCGGGCATGGTCGCCATTCTCATGCCGACAATGGCAAAATTGTATTTTGCGATGGGAGTAATTTTGGTAAAGTCATCTTTGTCGCGTATATTTTTATCACTTTTTTACACCTCTAATGATCTCAAGGCATTTTAAGCACATCATATTTGAATTAGTATTTATGCGGCAAAATCATTCTGTATATGCTCAGACATTAAAATTACAAAACTGTCCATTCTCTCTCCGCTTCGATACGTTATTTGTGTTACATGTAAGCAGCATCCGCCAATCTAGAGACTGCATAACCGGAACCCGATCTTTTAAATCTTGAGTATTGTCAAGGGAATTTTTTCCTTGGGTCGGTAGTAAAGATGATTATCTTGTTATCTTAGGTCATAGCTTTTCGCCTTTCTATTATCTGGCATTTTGTGAAAATGAATTAATTTGGCCAAGTACGCCTTAATGATTATCTGCGTCACAAATCGTAAAACGGTCGAATAAATAAAAATGAATTAAAAAAAAATACATAGACATAGTTTTTACCTTATTGATAGATAGCCTATTCGTTTAATGAATTCGTTTTACTCGGTTTTCGTACGGTACATTTCTAATAACAATCCGTTTTATTCGGTATTCGCCCCGTATGTAACCGTTATAAATACGTTTTATTCGTTGCTCGTCCGGTAGGTTTCCGTTGTCAGTTCAATGCAAGTTCGTTTTGTTCGGTGCAAGGCCTGTACATCTACGGTGTCCAGAAGGTATACCTCCTGATTTTTGTGCGTTTTCATTACACCTCATAAACATATTAACCACCGGAAAAAAAGAGTTTTGTCCGTTTTTCATAAGTTTTTGCTATACGGTGTAGTGTAAGAGCGGTTCAAAAATGACAAAAATGACTCTCCTTCAAAGTATTTGAAACCAAATCTCCACAAATGTCCTTACACAAGGAAAGATATATTGCCGAGTCTTCCAAATGCACTACTAAACCCCTTTCAAAGCTCTCAACTTTATTCTTACAGCAGTCACTGATGGCCAGTACAAATACTGTAAAAAACATACTCAAGAGTGGATCAGATTAGGATTGTCAAAAATCATAGCATTTATTTGATTATTTTTATTTGTTTGTCCTCTACAGAACTCGCCCACATACAAATTGAAATCAGTACTCCAAGATTTCATTCATCAGTCTTTCTGTTCTAAGAGGTGGGAAAAATACCCATAGTTTGTGTTGAGTAAGGAAAACATTTTTCAACTCACTGATTCCAACAAAAGTATACCGAGGATGATATGACTGAGATGCTGGAATTTTTATTGGTTAATATATTTGCTGAGGATACATTTTCCAACAGACAATCGGGAACTCAATTGAAACTAATTATGCGCCACTTCTGGCAGACATACACAGCCAAATTCATACATTGGCTAGTTCAGAAGAAAGGGTTAAATCTAGCAAAGTTTTTGAATTCTGTTTCTTTTACATAGATGCTGTTTTAAATCCTGTTTTAACAATCCTCGATTTAACATCTTCGCTAGCCAAGGGTTACGATCCGATCATCTCCTCTTCACCCTTGATTTCTGAAGCTTCAAATTCACACATTTGATTGGTTGCAGTTGGACTTGGCTGCATCTAATCAGATTAATAGAAATCATAATTTTAATATATGAAATAACAATAAAACTTAAAATAAAGTGTGTATTGATTTTTTAATTTTGCAAAATTCCAAGGATTTGTATTGTTTTTTTTACTTTTAGGGGTTCATTTTCCTTGAATTAAGTATTTTCATGAATTTTGACATTATTAGATATCATAGATTATCTTTAATTTTTACAATAAATCATACTGAAAATCTTACTTCAAAGGGAGATAATTTTAGACTTGTGTCTCCAAATATGTGGCTAGATATGCCAAGGCTGAAGAGGAGATGATCGGATCGTAACCCTTGGCTAGCGAAGATTCTCTTCATTTTTTTCAACGAAGGAGACAACTGATACACCAACATCAGTGTCTTATCCTGACCTTTACATTTATGTTGACAACTCGATAACCTTAAAATCCAAACTTGATGATTTTGTCTTTCCAATTGTGAACTTTTCATTTTTGAATAGTAATATGGATATAGCATATGGAGTTTGCATTTCACAACTCATTCGCTACTGTCATGCATATAATGTGTACACGTGTACGTCTACTATCACAAAAGCTACTTAGCCAGGGTTATGTTCAATCACTGTTATTATTGTCACTCAAAGTTTTATGATCGTTGCACTGTGTGAAGATGAATATCTTTCAATAGATCCCGAGTTGTTACTAGATTGGCACATACCGAATTTGACATTACACCGGACATTTTACTTCCAGTGTCACGGGTGTCACTTTTGAAACATTTACGTTCCCTGTTTGTATGTGATCCTTATGTTGCCATTTATTCTGGATTTACAAATGTATGTTTTTTGGTTGTTCATTCGATATTCATTTGGAAATTTGTACAGTAATTTTTCTAGTAGTATGCTTTTTGTCATGTTGGTTCTGAACGCAAACTGCTTATCAGAATGGGATTTGGGGTTTGCAATGTATTTAGTGACTGCATTTCCATAATTATCAACCAACGAACAAACCCAATATATTGAAATACACCTGCAGATCCAGCCTTCGAAAAAGGGATGTTATGGGATAATTTAACATGTACAATTATGTTCATTTATTGAACCTAAATTTTGCATAAATGTATGTCTCTCTTTATAGGCCAAAAGGGAAGTTATGGTTCAACAATTGTAAATTGTGTAAGAGGGGAGCACAATCGATTTCACTATACAAAATTGCCAGGTGTCACAACCTGGAATCAATATTTCGCGACATCTATTACTCTGGGTAACTGCCTAACCAAGGGTGCTAAAACAAACGATTATTTAGTTCAAACAAGAGGAAGGAGAAAGAAAAACAAATTAAAATAAATGCATGAAAAAAAGCAACAAGCAAAACAAGACTAAGCAATCAAACAAACAAAAAATCCTGCTGATACTTGCACATGTTGTTTCCCCGCTTCCCGCTTGAACCCCACCTTACATAATTAAATTAGATATTTATTTTTCTGAACTGTTGGGACTTTTCAAAAAGTAGAACCTCAGGTAAACAATAAGAAGGCTTTCAATTTACCTTCTCAATAAAATGTCCATTTGTATTCATTTTGACATTTATTGGTTACATCATATTAAAAACCGCCTTCCAAGCAAAATAATAAATATGTCGTCTCTCATAACGTCCTTTATGCAAAGACGAGTCAGCTTGTGGATTAGAAGCTGTCAAAACCCACTTGCGTCACACATCTGTTGTCATAATTCAAACAAATGTGTTTTTTTTTTCAGCCACAAGAAATTTGAAATCTCACAATATTAGCACAAAAGTCAAATCAAAAGAAAAGAACGGAGTACAGTGAATTCTAACTTTTTTTAATCATATAATTTCTAGAAATTAAAACTTAGTAAATATCAGGCCATGAAGAACTTTTTATAACTTGAAACAAAAGCATACTTAGAAATAGGAACATCAAAGAAATTAGTGCAGTGACCAACTCTTAAAAAGTCGCTTAATTACTGACTTTAATCAACCACCCTACCACACGGCTAATATTTGTTTTTTATTAAAGGGCAACATTACTTGCATTGATTCTGGCCTGTTTTAGAGTACAGAACTGGTGCAGTATTGAAATATAGGGCCTAAAGGGACATAACCTGAACTTTTTAAAAAATCATTTTCTGTCATTCGAATGGCTCTTTTGAAATAAATAATCAATGAATGGACTATTTTCTCTCAAAAAAGTTGCCGTCAATGACGGTGTAATAGTCTCTAAAAAATTGGTTATAATATGATATGGACAACCTCAACTAATAATGTCTTCTACATAACGATCCCCCTTTTTGTAATGCACCACAATTATCAGTCTTATTTTCTCCATGGAAAAGGCAAACATATATATTTTTTGTTAAAATTTTCCGAAGTATTATAGTTTCTGTAAATTTTTGAAAAATTTGAGTTGAATAGTGTCTTCAAGAACAATAGTATTAAAAGACAGAGCGTGATTAGTTAAGACAATGTTTCAACTAATAAGGACTGGTGTAAATTTTAACATCTGTATTTTTGATTTACACAAACAAAATTCCTGTGTTTATTGCCTAATGAACTGGTTCATGTTTCTGATAATCTGACAAGTCAACGATTCATACTTATTTTTATCACATTATTATTAAATGTAATCAGATAATCCTGCTTTCTCTTAATCTAGAGTCAAATTTTTGAAAGACATCCACCTGAATATTCCTTTTTACATGTACCATAAGGTCTTAGTATTAATCAGTAAAAACCCATCGGGCATACGTCATCTGGGTTATAACTGCTATTTGTCACAATATATACCCCACCCGGGCCAATAAATACTGCATTTCAAACCTAGTCTTTTGTAAAGCTGGACCTTGCTTAAAAAAATTGACATTTGTCATTGTAATCATCATAATTCAGCATCGTCATGATAGTAATCGTCGATTCTGTAAGTTTTGGCAACACTACAAGAGCAGCATACTCAGAAGCAGGATTATAATCACTGCCAATCAACACAGCATAGCTGGTGCAAAAAAAGAATGAACAAAACATGAACCAAAAGACATACCCACAAAAGATTTTTTTTGGATAATTTTTTATTCTTTTTATCCTTAATATTCAGCTCACTAATAATGAAGTCATCAATGAAACGTGCAATCTAAGTATCTAAAGTTTTGTAAATTTGTTGAAAACTAAGGAATATCTCCCTCATGAAAAGCTCTGCCCATAGCTGATTTTGGCCTTCCATTTAGATCATATTTGGTTATTTTTTCTCTTTCAGTTTTTAAACATATTTGACTTTAGTTCCAAATGTATCTGCACTGAAGAGACAAAACTTGTCGAAATGGCCAAATGCAGAAACTAAATTTACAGTAACTTTGGTACTTTGTTATTAGTTTAGTTAAAACTTATTTATTTTGCTCACAAAATGCAAAGGGGATCAGACACAAGTCTTTCTTCTCCCATATATAATATACAATAATTACAATAATAGAGCATGTTAATATAGTATTTGTTATTTGTTACCACTTAATTGATGCCACTACTGGTGGACTGTTAGTCCCCCAGGGTATTCACCAGCCCAGTAGTAGGCCCTTCGGCGCTGACACGAAAACCAATTTTATTTAGAAATTTGCAATTTCTCAGTTTTTTTGTAAATATTAGGGATGTCAAAATGACTCGAATTCAGTACTCGAGTACTCGGTACAAATACTCGCGAGTACTCGAGTACTCGGGCTATTTAATTTATAATATATAGCCACCATTCGTTTCATGTGGGACGAGGACCTGCAACGTAGGTCTTCTCGGCTTTCATTGAAACCTTTCTGGCTTGTTTTTTTTTCCTTCGGGAAACATTGTCAATTTGAATAAGTACTCAAGAAAATCACCTGTTGTATACATCAATGAAATACTAATTGTCAAACAATCGACTAACGGCTTGTACTGTAGAAATTTGCTTTGATATAATTTTAATTATGTTAATGAGGGGCCTTTCTGATTAAAAACATAACGTTAATTGTCTCCTGCCAAATAAAAGTTTTCTTCAATTTCGCCGATCCTAAAACTTAATGGACATATTTCAAAATATTTATATGACTTTGATCCGCTAAGAAAGGTTTCGAAGAATGCCTCAAATATATTTTTATCGAATAAGACTCGAGAGGTGATTAAATTTGAAAGGTTGAATTTTGGGAACAGCCTTTGATTGATGAGTAAATTTTAGAAAAACGAAAAGAGAATGGTAGGAATGCTGAAATATCAGGCGAATGCATATGAGATGCAATAAATAGAAAATTAAAATTCAAAGAGAAAAAGAAATTATTGAGAAGATACTTAAAATACATACCTTAATTTAAGAATTATCCATTAATTTTTATATAGGCCGAGTACTCGAGTACAAAAATTGTACTCGAGTATTCGCCTTCTAAACGAGTACTCGAGTATTCGAGTACTCGTCGCCATCCCTAGTAAATATTGATGAAAACTAAAGACTGTCCCTCTGGCAAAGGTCTGCCATTAGCCGATTTTGGCTAAAGTAATATTTGGTTATTTGTTCTCTGTCAGTTTTTTAACATAATTTGAGTTTATGGTCTTCCAAATGTTTAGATTATATCTGCACCGAAGAGGCATAAGTTTTCGAAATGGCTATATATAGAGACTTAATTTAAAGTAATTTCGGTATTTTGAATGCAAATATGTCCTAAAAGAAACAAAAACAAGAAAGAAAAACTTTCGTAGCATTGTTCATCCTTTCTAATGGTGAGCAAGGAATCATATATCGTGATTGAGGTAAATATCATTTAGTAAACTACAATTTAGACAATATTTGATTTAAATCAGTGTAGCCTTTGAAGATTATTTAGCAACAACAATAAAGAAAAAAGATTCCTTCGGGACAAAACATGAGTAAAACTGCTTTTATATCAACAAGTTCTGATACAAAAGGCAAAACTAATAGGTCAAATAAAGACAAGTATTCGGCTTTGTTCAACATGCTCAAATCGAATATGCTTCAGTTTATAAAAAATACTGTAAACTTGGAAATTTTTGCGGGGTGTTATTTTCTCGATTTTGTTGGACACATTTTATGAGGGGGGAATTTTCGCGCCTAAACCTTTTCGACTCGCCAGGTTTATTTGTTTTACATATAACACTTCAAAACTAAACTATTGGCGTAGGGGAAATTTTTGCGGATTTTTCTTGAACGCGAATGTACCGAAAATCATCCCCACGCGGAAATTTCCGAGTTTACAGTATTAAACTCTCAACATTACAATTTCTCAATTTTGGGATTTAAACCAATGCCAGCAGCCTATTGGACTTAGTTAGCTTATGATGCTCTACTATAGACGCACAATCCAGCTGAAAATACATATTTAATTGTTAAACGTAGTACAAATGGTCTCTTTAGTGTAGTTTAAAGAATAAAATTCAAAGAGACCATAAATGAAACAGTGAACTGACGTAAAGGGCATATAATAATGACAAAAACCATATTCAAACAGATTATACCTTTACCATGTTGTATCAAGACTATGAAATACATAACCATGTTGTATCAAGACTATGATATACTAATGCAAAAAGACTATTTCTGTAACTAACAAATTAGGAATTGTTGGAAAGCAATGAACTGAATAATATATTGATCATTATAATGATGATGTTGAAATGAATGATAAAGATTGTCCTATTCTTAGTCACAGTTTGCAAAAGCCAAGATACAGATTGAGTACTGACTCGATGACTTAGTGATTTGGTGATAAGGGATGGACCCTAAGTTAATTGCAAAATTGAATCGAACATTTTTGTCAAACTAGGCTGTGTTTGCAAATACACTGTAGTTTTATATTGTTTTTGCTCTATTTTCATGTTTGTTTTTTTAACAATGAACCTGTTTGTAAATAGTTATGGATTTTGAAACAATCTCTTTATCATAATTATCATAATTATCATAGTTATGGATTTTGAAACGATCTCTTTATCATAACTACTCATAATCTTCCTTTTTTCTGTTGTTCCAGAAGACCCTATTCCACTCAGATTTTCCAAAAAACATCAAACAATATGCTTGAATTGAAAACTTAAATAAATAATCGTATATTTTGTCATTTTAAAACACTTCAGGACATGAACGTGATACTAGCTAAAAAGGGGGGTTGTTGCTTATATGAAATGATTTTAATAACTTATCTATTAATGATTACAACCAAAATATTCGTGGTAGTTCTCTTATAGTTGAAGATTATTATTTTACAAGAAAACAATGAATTGATTAAGTTTTTACATCAAGCGAGTAATTTAAATGACAAATATGATTTTTTGGAAATGTTCAAGTTGTGTCTCTTTATCCCGTTTATCTCAACACTGCACCACTTCTGTATTCTTAGACAGGCCTAAATCAATGCGGAGTATCATTTCCTTTATATAAAAGCAAAAATTAGCCGTGTGGTAAGGTGGTTGATTAAAAATGAAAATTTCCCTTGCTGGTCACTGCAATAAATAAAATGAAATGTTTTAAGATAATTTCCTAGAATATATGATATGAAATGCAGAAAATATAGGAGTATGGATGACGAAAATACATTTGTATAACAAGAGGCTCTCAAGAGCCTGTATTGCTCATCTGGACCATGGCTGACATAGAGAGATGAATGGAATTTCCAATAGGGTCCAGAGTTGAAACTGTGTTCCCTACTGAGGCCACCTTGGAAATGATCTTTGAGTTTTTCCAATAGGGTCCAATGTTAAAACTATGTTCTCCGCTGGCGCTCATCTTTGATGAGGTACGGACCTGTCGGATATCTGTTTTATGGGACCATCTTGAGACCATTGTAACTAAGTTTGGTTCTTATTGGACTGGTAGTTTCTGAGAAGAAGACCTTTGAATGTTTTTTTTCACATATGTTCCAATGTTAAAAATATGTCCCCGCTGGTGGCCATCTCGGATGAGGTACGGACCACTCAGATATCGTTTTTGGAAGAGAGCATCTTAGGACCATTGTGAGTATGCTTGGTTCAATTGGACAAGTAGTTTCTGAGAAGATCTTTGAATACGTTTTCAAAAGGGTACAATGTTAAAACTATGTTTCCCGTTGGCGGGCA
>MJUU01029554.1:3720-67941 GCA_002080025.1 Modiolus philippinarum | reverse complement strand
TTATAGGATATCTCATAATTATGAGATACTATTTCCTAATTATGAGATCTTATCTCATAATTATCAGATATTATTTCATAATTACGAAATAGTATCTCATAATTATTAGTTAAAAAGTCATATTTATGAGACAATCATCTAATAATTATGATATGATTATGAAATAATGTCTCATAATTATGAGATAATATCTCATAATTATGGAAAAACAAATTATTTGTTCAATTGGGATGCTACGGAAGCGTATTGATGCCACATGAAGAAAAATAATATCTCATAATTATGAGATAATAAGTCATAATTATGAGATAATTATCTCATAATTATGAAATAGTATCTCATAATTGAGATGTTTATCTCATAATTATGAGATAATAATCTCGTAATTATGAGATAATATCTCAAAATTATGAGATAATTATCTCATAATTATGACTTAGTATCTCATAATTATGACTTAGTATCTCATAATTATGAGATGTTATCTCATAATTATGAGATATCATTTTTCTTCATGTGGCATCAATACGCTTCCGTAGCATCCCAATTGAACAAATAATTTGTTTTTCCCATGTTTCATTTTCAAATTTTCAAATCTCACCTTGACTCATCCAGCCTTGTACTGTACAGATCATACAGTGAGTATAGCATCTGGTACCTCATCAGCTTGCAAAACACCTGTTCCTTTTGCGTCTCAATCCTGAAAAACTCCAAATAGATTTTCAATCTCCAATGTGCCAATAGAGCTTGCATTGTATGATCCATTCGTGAGAGCATACAACTGTGATTTTCTATCAATATGTGTTAGAAGTCCTTCAAACAGCACTATAGGAATGCCCTTAACATATCTGCCGGGTGGAGGAAACGAGTCAAATTCAATATCTTGTAAAAGCCATTGTCGCAAATTTTGCTCATGTTCATGTCGTTCGTAGGAAGAAAGTCCTGGTTCGTCTTGAGCCTCATACCAGTGTCGAATCAAGGAGCAGAAATGTGTTTCTGTATTATATCCACAATTTGCCATTTCAACTTCAACTTCTTCACTAAAAGTTTTCAATGCAAAAGCTACGTTTTGTTTATCCAAAATGTTTTCGACGAGAGCCAGATTTAGATTACATCCATTATGTTTTCCATTCTTTGCTACCTCGATCCATGCCTCCCTTCGAATTCCTTCGAGTTCTTTATTCCTGAAGAACATATCTTTGTTCGCATATTTGTCAATAAATGTTCTGGATCAAGGAAATCAAGCAAATACCTAGAACCATCCTCAATGATTTTTGGCTTAGAATACCAAAACTCTGGAAGTTGAGAAACACCAACTTCACATTCATTTCTTATTGGAGACGATTCAATCCAACTACGATATTTATCTGGGTAGAGAAAGGCTGAATAGGCACAGTTGAGAAATTGCTTCGGGAGTTTTGATTGGATGTACGATTTTACAATAGATCTTAGTGATTTGGGTTGACAGATTCCATTTTTTTTTTTCTGTAAACTTGAACCATCAACAAACAAGCGAGACATGACATTTACAATTTCATATTTCCTTGTACCAGCATTAATGGTGCATCTTTTTGATTTCAATTTATCTTTCACTGGACGTATGATAAGGAGCAATTCAGTTTTTTTTCAGTTTTGATAGTTTCAAAGATAATGATATATTACCAAGAAACTCCTCTTGTGAACATTGTTTTCTTCCGTCCAATTCTATAAAGCTCAGTCACATAGTTTTCAAGTCAAAGTCGTTTGGTTTAAAATTTGATTCATCGGCGTCTTCCGTATTGTCATCTTTTTTGTCTAAGTTGATTTGCCTTATCTCAATGTCACTACATTGTGATGGTTAAATAATGTCTTCACCTGTGAGTTCTCTATCAGATGAACCAATTACTTGCATAACCGCCGTGGATATTGTATCGCCTACTGATTCAACTGCATTAGACTGTTTATTCATATTTGTGTCTGTCGAACAGTTTTCAAGTAAACGTCTCCAATTCCGGGGTGTACTAACAAATCTTTGAACTTGCTTTGGTTTTCCGAGAAAGATCGGACCATTTAAAATTGTTGTGTTATTTTCAAATTTCATCGACATTGTCACATTAAAGGTCTCATTTATACTATTCAAATCCGTCAAATTTTTTGCTGATCCAACTGATACAATAGTATTGATGATCTCATTCTTTGGTGTTCCACATGCTGATTTCCACACATCTTTCGTCAGCTGGAGAAGAGTTAACGGTTCATCATTGACTCCCCCTTGTTGCTAACTTTGCAAATGCGCCGTCATAACATTGAGCAACTATATTCAGGCCGTAATTCATGCACTCTTCACGAACAGCAGTTAGAACTTTAGAGGCTTGATCGACCGTGAAACTGTATCCTGTGAAGCCATATGCTACTGGGCATGCATGCGGTATTTCCGGCTTATATTGTCGATCAAGATCTGACAGCATGACAACAAAAACTTGCTTAGCAATATCCCTACAAAGCGAATAAGCAGACTCAATGTTCTTTTTCGCATTCATGGAGGACTGCAAGGTTATCCACAGACGACAAATATTCCCTTTCTAAATTTTCATTGACGTGATCAATATATAAATCGGAGGCAGTAAGAGTTTCGTGATGACATTCATTTCCCTTTGCGAGGGCACTTCACATAAGAGTACACACTTTTCTCCTACAAAATCATTCAAACTAGATTTCAGACTCTTTAGATCTTTATGCAGTGTTGTAGGTCTTTTACTCTGGTCACTGCAGTACATTTCAACTAATAATTTCCACATTTACTTGGAGAAAACGGAACCTTAATGATGGTTGTCGTAAGTGGTGTCCAACAAATATTGTTTCAGCAACTTTTAAAACAAACATTTCCATCAACATTTGTAGAACATACCTTACTGGAACTTTATAATATGGCTCAGTCTCATAACATCTTTCTGGATTTATATACGGGCACTTGATTTCAATGGCAGCCACTGGAACAGAGTTAATACGTAAGCTACCATCTGGACTGACAACACATGATACCTTTTCTTTATGTTCTAACGTATAGCAACCTTCTTCATAAAAGAGGCATGATGGATAAAAAGTCGGCAGAAATACTGATGTTAATGTTGCTACTGCGTGTATTTTACTGTTTTGACAATGTTCTAATCTTGTCTTAACCTCATCTGAAAACTGTTCTTTCGGTTTTCCTATTTTTACTTCATCATAATGGCTTTGGGCCAACTTAAGAGTTTCCAAACCTAGAACCTTGTACACAGTACTACCAGTCACCATTGCTTTTGATCTGATTTCAAACCATTCCTCTGATCTTTGCTTAGTGAATCTACAATATATATTCAGTAGTATTTGATTTTTCTCTCTCTCTCTCATTTCTTTACTCATTCCCAGGAGACACTTAAAATTTTCTTGTTTAGACATTTGAACTTCTCCATGTTCAGGATAAAGGGATCCAGAAAATGATGCTCCAATTCTCAGGAGATTGTTTGTTGTCGATTGAATGGTGGCTATAGTTCCTCTTATTCCATAAAGGGATGTCTGTAAAGAGCTCAATATAAAAGAATATTTTGAATCTTTCAAATTACCCCCTGCTTCTTCCTTGACTTTTTCAATCGCATAAGTTCCTTTCTTTCGAAGCAACTTTAAATCTTTCTGTCTATCGCTCAAAATTGTAACAATATCTCTTATCTGCCATAAATTTCTATGATTATCCTCAATAGCTTTCTGAGTGACTCTCACTTTTCTTATTTCTTCATCGAATCTTTTCTGCCTTTCAGCAAACGTTGGTTTATTTTTGTGTCCAAAGCAATTCACGTCGCCAAATTTACCACCCGGGTTAAGTTTTTTTCAAATCAATACATAGTTTATAGGGCGCGAGCGTTTTGAGGCTATCTGTTCTATTAATGGCCTTGCTATCCCTGGTGATTTACATGCATTTTTGATGCCATACTGATCTACTTCAAGAATATCTTTTTTGGGGAACGACAAAGTTTACTTGTGATCGAGAAGGCGTGAGAAATCCTTTTGGTGCAGAATCTGATGCTATTTGACCCTGGTTTTTTAAACCAGACATGAAGTGAAGAAATTTTCCTTTGAACAGTTGTTTTCCAGTCCTCCAGAATCGTTTCACAATATATTAGTATCTCATGGCGTAGGTATTATCAAGCGAAAACCAGTTCACAACATCCAAAAACAAATTATAAGCTAAGTTGTCTAATGGAAGTGTTCTGTTAGCAAGGCTAAGAAAAAGAAGATACCAAACAGCAAGTTGATTATGCTCGTGTAAATATTTAACAGCATTTCCAATATGTGGACCGATGTCATTTATGAACTTCTTTTCGTCCGTTTCCATTTGTGACGTATCCAAAATGAAACAATCGTCAGTTTGTGCAAATGATTCATGTTTGCTGTCAAGAGAACTCAAGTCAGAGTTAGAAAGATTACCTTCATCAGAAATGTCATCTGTTTTGTAAGATACTTTTTGTTTCTTTATTTGTGATGTCAGTAGTTCATTCTCAATATCTACAATGCTTATAGATGTTTTCTCTGCGTTGGGTATAATTGATTTTCCGTCCTTTTTTACGGCTTCTGGGAAAATTGGAAAGCGAAGTCTTTTGTATGTGTTACCGCCTCTACATTTCAGGATCGTTATTTCAACTTCTGGATGGTGTGTTTCTGAGTGAATGATGGTGTCTTCAAAGCTGATGCTGTAGTATTGGCAATTTGAACACTTAAAGGTTCCATCTGAATTCATACCACTGAAAGAAAAGAAGGAATATTTATTATATAACTTGATTTTGTTTTTCTGTAATTCAGTGCAGCTAATTTAATCATTAAGAAACTATAAAATTTAAATACACACACATGTATGAAAGATAAATACCATAAAGAGTCGACAATAAACGCTTATTTCATATATACAGGAATAATCAAACGATAGGTGTATTTCATTACAACACAGGGTCTTTCAATAGCTGCTATTCGACATAAGCAGGTTTTGCATTTCCACAAATAAGATGTTACCCGATTAGGTTAAATACCAATAATCAGAGAGAGAACAAATAATACTAAAACCTAAGGTAATTCCAATATCTGCTGAAGACATGACGTAAACATGTTATTCTATTCTTTATTAGTTCATATAATGATTAAAAAACAACTTAATTTGTTGAATTGAACTTTTTAATTAAAAGATATAAATATTGTAGACTGCACTAATGAGTCGCTATCTTCAGTTATTCGATACACATAGACTGTCGTAATGATTCTCGGTCAGTTGATAATGGATAGCACAAGGACATTTAAATACACGTTTAAAAAATAAATAGACGTAATATTTTGCCTTTTTAGACTACCTGAACTTCAAATCTGATATTATACAGTTAGAACTTACCTCTAATGTGATTTTATTCTTCTCTTCAAAACATAAACCATCGGGTTATTCCCATGATTCAATGGTTGGCAGTGATACAAGATCGCTAGTTGACCGTTTTAATTCCTGGCTCGATTCGCACTTGGCCAATAGGGAATACTGGATAAGTTTATTTTTCAGGCGAACAGACATTTATTGACTTAAATCGACAGGTGCCTTAGTATGTATCAATGAATTTGAGATTTCATTTAAAACCTAGGGATATTTCTTACTTGTATGACCTTAACTAATAGGCATAAAACTTAATTTACACGAAGAAGAAATCACATTTACTTAAAACATTAAAAATAGGCCAATAGTTTATAAAATTTGAAACAAAGTCACTAGTTATCAGTACTGAATAATTGATTTAATCATTACCAGACAAATCAAACCGAGGATCACCTACATTTCTTTTTATATTTTTGATATGAGGATTGAACCATAAATAGAAGACTTTTTACCTTCCTGTGTTGTACAATTGCATTTAGGTAGGAGGGGCTAATAATCAAGGCCTTTCCCACTTTTGTGGTAAGACCTTCTTGTATTTCTTCTGATTATTATTATTAAGGGCTTTCCCCTTTCAAAGGGAAAGCCCTTTCTGTATTTCTTCTGATTATTATTCTTCTTCTTTTCTGCCTCATTTTCAGAAAATTGGCTGGACATATCCTTCTGATATTTTGGGACAATAGCCAAGACTATGTCTAGTTGATAAGAAATAGGGAACGGTCGAAAATCTTTTTTCGTTCACGAATTTTCGCCCCAAGTCCGAAAAACGTTTTTATGGGATAAACTCGGAACCCATAAGAGATAGTTGTTAAAGTGTTATGACAAAAATGTTTGATAGATTATGGCGGAAATTCGTTACATTAAGCACAGACTCTGCGATAATACTTCCAGGAGTTATGCCCCCTGAAAGTTTTGTCACTTTTTTGGCATATTGTTCTAGAAAATGGGAAGCCAGAGGAACCTGAAATCTTCTCCAATGAATTTAGGTGATGTGTGTTACATCTAAAAATAATAAATTCAAAGGCCATTGGTCACTATAAAAGGGGTTTACAAAGCATTGCGTCGGTCATAAAAATAAACTCTCTCTACCTAGGTAGAGCTAGCTGCTGTAATAGATATGATTTAAAGAGGTTGTCAGTGTTAACTAATTAGCTGACAAGTTTATCTGATAGTGTTTGTTTATCCTAGATGGAACATAACATATGACATTTTAATTAAATTTACTATTTCATGTTTTCTATGTGATAAAAACATCGTTACAAATACCATAACTATAAAGACTTGATACAAATGCTTAATTAAAACTGCTGTTAGAGGGATTGACTGATATATCTTTTATAGCAGCTTTTTTTTTAAACAAATGTTTTATTACAAAAATCGCATGAAGTATAAAACATATAGACTGACTTTTAGAAGTATTTATTCTTTAAAACAAAAGTAGAAAGATAGTACTGAAAGTATTCATTAGGAGTTGAGTATTTAAAGCAGTATAGAGATACATACACATAGATGTCTCTGATGAAAGTTAATTCTAGCTTTCTGTATAATAGGGATCTGATTGAACATGTTATAAAATTTAATACATTGTGAATGGAATTATATGTGTCAATTAATAGTTAAATAAATCTACTTTTTACAATATATATTTAAAATAACATATTTTGAAAAGTTTGACAACCACTAATGTTACAAACCATAAATATTTCACTCTGACCTATTCGTTGTAGCAGTTACATTGCTTTATCTTGAGTGCGGTGTTGATTATTTGTATATTTATAGTTACTGTAGTCAAAATGATCTATAATGCTCTTAAACCCTTCCTATTAAGTAAAGCTGATAAGACACTGATATCACAAATTTATCGTTGTCAAAGTTAACTGTTTTGTTTTGCATTAATGTAACAATAGACATTCACCGAAATGATTTGCATGTGTAAAAGAGTTCACTATAACTTAAACCTACTGAATATTCCCTGCCTCTTGGTTCTTAGTAATGCACGTGTTGTTCCCATTCCTACTTACATTAAGAGTCTAAAGCATTATGCAAAAATATACTTGTACTCCTTTCTATTTGTATCCATTAATGCTAACAAAGGCCAGCAATTGTCTCTCAAATATCTTTGCATTCTTCAGGCTATATTAAAGCATCACTTAATAAGTGAAATCTGTTCTTACGAAACAATGAAATATTTTGACAAAACACCTGTTTTTATCACCATTATCTTTGTGATCACATTCATATAGAAAACAGACTTGACTTTAATTGTCGTAAAACATTGGTAACGTAGCAGAAAAAGAAGCCCTATATGTGACAGATTTTATGGCCTTTTCTTCAAGATACAAGACTAAACTATTTTACAAGTTGTATAGAATAAGCAACTGCCCAGTTTGTCATTTATCAAAATTGTCAACAGTAGAAAATATCTTTTATCCTTTAAAATGTAAAAACCTTGTGCACTTTATAAATCTGCTATAAGACTAGGAGAACTGTCGCGTGTTTGAAATGGATGTTGATGTTGCAATTGTAGAAGATTTACACCTCTTCTGATTAGAACTTCGGCGATGTTGATAAAATTAGAACAATGCCCCCGCAAAATTGGATGCTTTTTAACAATGATTTTCTCCCAAACCGGAAGTGATAGAGACATGAGACCTACACCATTGTTCTTGGTTCCCCAGGGGCTATTTGAAAAGGTCAAGGTCAAAGGTCATCGGTGACCTTTATTTTGACCTCTAGACTTGTTAGCGGATTAACTCGGAAGCCGTAACAGATAGCTGATGAAATGTAACGGAGAAAATGTGTGTCTTGTTGAGACCTACATTTGTTACATTGGGTCCAAAATCATTGGACCAACCGTTTTGGACCTATGGGCCAAAAAACGATTTTCGATGTATAAATAAGGGTATTTTGCCTATAGCTCAAATACCATTGAAGATACAAACATATATTCAGTACAAAAAAATGTTCAGGTAGACTTGACCTTCAAAATGGCGTCAAGGTCAAATGTCAAGGTCACATTGAAAAAAATGTATTTCACGTTAAAGAGTCTATAAATGAACATACTAAGTTTAGAATCATGTTGGTTTTCCCTATGAATCAATAATGATAACATTCTGACGCAACTTTCGGAAAGACCTCTCAATTGTTCTTCGAACGATTGACATACTAGTTTTGTGTATAATTCAAATTTATTTTGCAAATTTCTACTAGCCCAAAAGGGTCTTTTAATTCTTCCTTGCAAGTTCATTTCTCTGAAAAAGTTTGACAGAATTTCACAAAACTTCTTATATGGCAAGGACACATGTGTACCCTTTGTTCAATTACTATTATCTAAATTTATGTAAATTCTAAACCTAAGGATTAACTCTCTGCATTGTAGTTTTGTCTTTAGCTATATTTGATAATTACTGACTATTCGGACTTTTTTTTATGCAATTTAAACATTCTTTGAAATTATGGATTTCCTTGTTTGGGTTCTAGTGCTGCTGATGAGGAATTAATTTCCGAAATGGCCATACAGCTCATCAAAATAATTGCAGTTGGAGTTAACATATGTGTTATGGTCTCATGTTTATTTACTCCATATCCTTTCGTAAAAAATACAAGATAAGTAATTTCCAAGTGATTTGATCAAAAGGACAGGCAAAGGCAAACAACAACAAAGCACAAATATCAAATAATTATGCTCATAACTAATAAATAAAAGCACTTGCATTTAAGGTAGTAGACCTAGGCAAAGGGAGAATACTCTTTAAATCAGTAAGGCGTTTTCATCAGTCTGATTCATCGATGATTTTACAGCATTTATGTGAAAAAGAATTAAAATCATCTATGTCACTTAGAAGCTTAGAACATATGAATAAAGACTGATTAAAACAAACATACATAGGATTTTTAACAGTTATGTCCCTTAACCTAGGTCTACCTCCTTAATTCTGCAAAATATCCGGATGATAAATGGTGAGAAGCATTTCAAGCTCTGCAAACAACATTTATTGGCTATTGCCGTGCCTGTAGTTTGCCTCAAAAACATATACATCAAGGGTATGTTGAGTCACTGTTGCAATTGTCACTACATGTACAAAAGTTTTTCGGTGGTCAACATGATTTGACACACCGTTACAATGTTTCTAATTCACAGATGAGAATAGATATCCTTGGTTAGATCCTAAGTAAATTACCGGACTGACAAACACCGCCTGTGACAAAATCGGACTTTTCAATGGTAGTGTGACGGGTGCCACGGGTGGAGCACATCATGCTAACCCTTCCGGAGCACCTGATGATCCCTAAGTTTTTGTAGGGGTTCACACTGCTAGCGCTTTAGTTTTGTGGCGCTCTTTCTTTGTTTATTTGTTTTGTCTTTGTCATGCTGTATTAATTCGTGTTGAATATGAATTGCCGTAATTGTGGAATTTTGATTTTGGAATTCCCTCTTTCATCATTTTTGCTGTGGTATTCGTTTGACGATATATCTTAACACTATAAGTAAGAATATTTGCAGATACAACAGAATAATATACCGAATATACCGAATCAGATGCTGGCATAGTAAAACGTAATACTTATGTAAACCCAGTCGTGCAACTTTCACTTTGCATAGAGTTATTAAATAAATGCTGATAATTTTTAAGTTCTAAAACGCTTATATATTCATGAAATACTTCGGTATCGACAAGCAGTTTCGTTGAAGTATCCTGATAGCATGTAGAAATCCTGAAGCCTAATCAATGGAGGCATGCAATCCCAGATATCTAGCTGTCAAAATTGGTTATTTGCACACACCAGTTGAAAGAGGCGATAAAAAATGTAAATCTGCGATTTTGAGAAAACCATATTCTCGCATGAAGTGAATGTCAGGTTTTTAATTTTAATTTTTACTCCGTGAAATTTTTAGTTTTCAAATTTTAAAATTAATTTAATTTTTAACTAGGCCTTGTTTCAAAAATCGGGGGAACGGTTTTGCAGCAATTGAATGGTTCTTTCATATTAAGAAAACAGAAATCAGCTACCTTTAAATTTGTAAGAGTTACATGTTAAAAATATAACCCTTAAAAGCTAATATTTTGCCAAATATGGAATTTTTGGCATTGATTCTTATACGGAATACTATTAAAATTAGCACTAACAAACAATTTAATATTTTTAATTTCATTTGATACCCCATTTGTTATTGTATCTTTACTGTTAATAAAGTTACGAACATTTTAAGTCAGGGACTGAAATTTTCCTTCCAAAGACTGTTGTGCTACCTTAAGAAAAGTCAGTAAACGTTATGATGGACGCATATTGAAAATATTTAGTATAGTCTAACCTACTGCGAAATGGGATATAATGGGAAAATATCTAGTGTAATGGAATCACTTATTTATCATATTATAATATCTAGTTTTAAATGACGACTTCAACAACAGCTTCCCTGATACATATAAAATATCTGTTTTTTTAAGAATCATAGGAGTAGCATATGAAAAGCATGTCAACAGCAAAGAATAGACGCAGAACATTAAAGGTGGATATATGCTACTACTACGAAATAGTGGTCAAAATAGCTATGTTTGTGATATTGTTAAAATTTGAATTACCAAGTGAAGGAGTAAAAACAGTTGGTGTAAAAACACAACCGAATCCAAAATGAAGCAATGCACTACAATGTAATTTATTTTCCTTGTGATGGCTCCATTATCTATTTTCTTGGCATCTGCATAAACTTTGCTTCAAAGCAGAAGGAAAAAATGCCAGTTAAAAGTGCTGCATAATTAAATAGACCTTTCAAATGACAAATTAAATTTCAAGCAACAAGTTGGTTACTACGTCGCTTTTGAATTGTATGTATTGACCCAATCAAATTAAACTTTTGATGTCAAAACATCACGTATTTTGTGATCTAAATACAAACAAAATCTTCAAATACGGATTTCAGTTTGTTTAGAAAAGTATGTAAGAACCGAAACGTCAGTCTAAAACGAACAGATTAAAGGGCAATGGCAACATCGGGAAAACAAAGAAGCCAAGACATAACATGAACACGGCACAAAAAAGAAAAAAGAAGAAACACACACATACAAAAAATGAATAACTCTATAAAGTGGACGGATATGCAAGAAAACTAAAACAGAAAATATTTATTTAAGTTCAATAGAACATTCTAGCACGGATATTTATTTTTACTGTTACAATGCAAGCATTGTCAACCAAACCAACAGCATGACCACGAGCGAATTGTTGTAGAAGAAAAGATATTTGGAAGAGCAAGACTTCATATACATTGGTAAATTGGGATGCGAATTCGACCAAGAAGTTCAAGAAAACGAACACTTCAAAAGATTTGTGGATCAAAACGTCATGGTTTCTGCCTTAGCACCATTAGACGCCTTTTGGTGGATGAACCAAAGCTTTTTGATAGTGTGAACAAAACCAGGATATATCGTACGCCGACGTCACCTCAATGCATCTATAAGACCGGCGAGATAATGTGGGACATCCCGAGATCATCACAGAAAACTTCAGTGACATTCAACACTAGAAGGACTCATAAAATTTAAAATAATACCACTGACAGGTCTCTACCTCCAAGTACTCTAAGCAAACATCAACAGAAAACTATTGTTCACGTTATGTAAAACTTGTGCAGAATATCATCAACAGACACCGTATTTTGCATTATGACAAGGAAAAAGAATTGACATGAATTTGGGAGACAGAAAATGTCAAGAAATCTATGGAAATTGGATACACAATTCTATAGATGAAAGAAGTACGGCACTTCGACACTGAAGAATACGGTCCAGTAATAAAAACGGGACAACTTTTCACAAAGTACGTGAATAGAATACCTTTTTGAAGAAGAATATAAATGGCAATTCATCAGATACTGCCAAGAAAAGGAGAAAGTCATCCTCGATAATGATATCATTGAAAAAAATCCCGGATTGAGAGCATTACCTGAGTTAATATTGAATAGCTTCTCGGGCAAAATCGGACAAAGATCTTACCTACCCAAGATGAGAAACGTGTGTCATCCTGCAGATTACTTCTCGACATTTTAACTAGCTACCAGACTTTTCATAGGCATCCATTTCGTCAGCAACGAGAAAGCGGATATAAGATACCAATATAAAGAGAAGTTCGTCGAAGAGTCTGGACGCACCAATGTAGTGATTGTCGCTGATACCACTGTCCAAGCAAGACTGAATTGTACAGTTATTTACAAAATAAGGCCATCTGCGCCTTATACGATGATACCAATACCATTGTTTATGCATTTCAACCTTGAGAATTAGAAGACAACTTAGGAAATCTCACATGACAACAAAATGCCTTAGTTCGCCTGCAAGCAAAATCGAGTAATTTGGTAATCTGGCCATAAGTATTGTGTGAGGAACCAACCTGAACTACAAGAAATTATTAGGATCAACTATGACACCATAAGGCCTAGGGATATGATCACAAACAACAGAGACGCCGATAAGACCGTATAAGACGATTACAAGATAGATAGAAAAGGTTGTTAACCGTTCATCAATATATCAACTACAGGATCGTATTCAGCAAAAGAGTTGATATGAGCGACAACAGCTCTAGACCTTATGGATTGTAAATTGTAAAGGCACAATTGAAAATATCTCTCCAACCCATAACTTTTTTATGTTGGGGAAAATGAAAGATGTATGGTGGCAATTCGTTCATTTTTTTTTATTTTAATAAAAGAAGATAGGTCTTCACAGAAAATGAAATAACAACAAACGAGATGACAATGCAGATGCACATATTGCGGGTTGGGTGTATATCCTATCGATATAAGACATCCTAAGAATGTTAAGATTAGAAGCATCGATGCATGACAAACAATATTAGAAAGTACAAAGTAATAGCAAAAAACGCAAGGTTCTTAAAAGGAAAAGACAGGGTTGAAGTCAATTGAGAAGAGGATAAACTAAACACAGGGAGATAATTTGGAATAGGCACGGTACAAAAGAGAGTAATGTAACAACACAATGCCAAGAGGGAGACAATAAGAGAAAAGTGAATCTGGCCAAAAGAGAACATTAGGCAAAAAGAACTCTTAAACAGACAAAGCAAAAAATGGAGTCAGTGGATACATTAATCACAAAGAACTACAGGTTAAAGTAACTAAATGGGAAGTCGTCGAAATGGAAAAATTTACTTTGATATTCTGATATTCAAAACAACGTCCCAAAGCGTCCCACCAGTCTCATATATCTTTACTATATTTGAAGTGCTCTACGTTCATGACGCTTGAACACAAAAAAAAATGAAATGTAGTGCAAATGCAACATTTCTTGCATTGAGAGAGACACTTCTAAACACTAGTACATGCGGCCTTAGTATCCCAAATTCAGAAACGGATTTATTTTATTTTTCTTGTCATGGTCTTTCTTGCATAAAATTTTCTGTGTTTGGTTGTGTGTTTTCAATACTGTCGTACGGCTTGCGGATTTTCCTTACTGGTCTCTCCCTCTAATTGCATTGGACTGATGTTGTCACTTTTATCCAATACTGAATATAGAAACATATGATTAAGTTAGGGTTTTAAAAAGTACGATGTTTTTAAAAGATTTTATCATAAAATACGTGTTTATTATCAATAAGAGAACTGTTAACGGTGTGTAGGAAAAATAGAAATGTTGATACAAATCTATCGACACACTGGAGTTTTAAAAATTACTTTCAAAGACACTTTAGCAGTTTAGCGGCGAGCACTCGTCGACCCATCTTTCTAAATTACGTTTTTTCTATTCTTTCCTTTTCAAGATTGTGGTCTTATAGTTAGTGGTCTACCTGTATTGGCTTTTATTTGTATGTTTATTATACTATAGGGAAACCGGATAAAGAAAAGGGAGGTCTGGGTACCCATAAACCGGTTTAACCCTACCGCTGGCTGTTGTCAGTGCCGGTACCAAGTCCGGCTATCCCGAGTTCCTATCGTTATCTATGTTTGTCTTTTGTCATTTTATTGTTTTTTTGTGCAGTTCCCTGGTTGATTGTGACATGTGATTGTAATGTTCGGCCATTGTAAGTGTTCCCTCTTATCTTTCTTTCATTAATTATAAAATTTGTGTTCAGTGTTTTCGATTATTTTACATTTTCATAAAAATCTAGTTAAGATTTGGACAATATCTGCAATATAAAGATAAATTTTCATCTGAATTATAAAGCATATCAAATTCTAGAATTCCTAAAATTGCTACTTTTCATTAATTATGTTAATTAAATCTATTTTGTTTGCACTTATAATGGCCAGTTCAAAATCAATTGCAATTAGTTTGTATCTATGTTTAAAAATATGAAGAAAGTTTGAACTTGAGTTTGAACTATTTAAGCTTACTCTTGACATAAAATTTTCTAATATCTTTGAAACAATTAAAAGATAATACTTATCTCACATATTAAACGATGAAATATTTGCTGAAATATGTTTGTATTTTATGTGACTGTTGAAGTGTAACCTGAACTCAAGTCAACCATTTTCTGATTTATTACGAAAAATATATTGAAATGAAATTCAATAACCAGTCTTTCATTAACATTTTAAAAACTGAATTAATAACATCATTTCAATATTATCCCCTTTAAGATCGCACATTTCCTCTTTTTTAGCATTTTTCACCTACCTTTCGTATTATGTTGGCAATTCAAAGATACTGTCCAAAAATTGGAACGAGATATAAATTACTTGCATTTACCTAATAACACCTGCCTGTTCACCTAAGTAGGGCAGACGATTTTATTATATTTGAAAATTTTGAGGCATCACTAAGGGATTTGATTGTCGAATTAAGTTGGCTAGCAACGTTTTAGTGTAGCCAGTAAACGGATATTTGCCAACATCAAATCTGTAACTGCGGGTGACCGCAAATGTTCAAATATAATACAGTTATCTCCATTCTGATGTAATTGCCAATGTTAACATTACCAACATAGATCAAGTATCAACCACACAACTGAATTACAGTCATATTCCAAAACAATATAGTACTACTGTATGATAAAAAATACTTTATTTCAACTTACTTCTTAATAACACCAAAGATGTTATTTAAAACAGACAGAATCAGTAAAATGCATAGCCCTTTCCATAAAGTGTTGTTATATTTTCCTGGATTTTATTTTCCCCATCAAATGGAGATACAAGCAGTCTTCTCTTCCGGTTATCACTCTTACGGTTTGTACACAACTTAGACCCTGAATGAATTTTAGTTATAACAAAAAAGGTTAGGTGTCACAGTAAGCAATTACCTAGTAATCTAAATATGAACAGTGTTATGAACTGTGTTCAGGATAAACAACATTTGTCATGTTGGGTTGAAAACAGGAACTGTCTCATTGTATTTAAATGCCGAAACCGAGGAGCGGGCAAACTGATTTTCTGAAAAGGCCTATAGCTGTCGCACATATCGGAACAATAAATATAAAAAAGGATAATAATAAAATCTAAAACATAAAAAAGAGTGAAAATGGCTTAAATTGTTCAGAACAATGAATAAAAATAAGGATAATAATAAAATCTAAAACATAATATACGAGTAAAATTGGCTAAAAATGTTCAGAGTTTACTCTTTTATCGAGTTTAAAAAAAACAGGTATGTTACTATGGACCAGGAAACGTGTCAAATACTGTCACCCGCAGCTCAAATTAAGTAAGCCCTGTACTCAAATCATCAAAACCACAAAAATACAAAAGAAAAAATTTGAACGTTCTTTGTATCACTGTGTAACATCAAAAATTAATGAAGGGAGAAAATGAAAATGGGACAAAGTCTCTAAAAATACTTGGTAAATACAAGCAATGTTCTTCATCTTGAAGTCACCATGAGGCCGTCAGCAATGACCTTTGCTTATACCTCACAGTAAGTTGAAGACGACCCCTAGCACCGGATTGAGCGAAATTCGTTACTAGATGCCGAATAATGCTACATTTATGTTATTTCATGCGGGATCGTCGACAAACATAAAATCAACTGGCAGAGTGTTCTTACAATCGCTGTCATCTGTTGTCCGACAAAAAGACCAACAGAAGACACAAAAAACCTTAAAAAAAAGCACACGGCACTCATCGAGTCAATAGTAAGAAAACTTGGCATAGTAAAATCAAGAGATGTTGATGTGTAAACAGGTGGTCAAATAACATTTTGAAATTATAAAAATATAAAAAAAATGCCAAAGTATGATAGAGTTTCCATATGAGAAACTCTCTCAACAACAATTACACTATAACTCCAACTCCAAATGTTTGGACTCTACTTCCGGTGTAAAGATTAGTTGGTGGCAGATAGGTGAGATAAATTTTACATTTCCTGTTCTATATTGTTTTAAGGAATGTTTGCTGTGAGCGTTGGGAAAATTTTTCACAGTTATTGTCAAAAACGACGATGTTTTGTGGTGGGATGGTAAAATCGTGCTAAATTCATTCTTTCCTTGCTTCATTCGATGTTAGTCCATATAAATCGCGATAAACCTTTAACCTGTATTACTGTTCTTACAGAATTTAACATTGTGAATGTAAATGTATAAATAAGTTAACAGATGAGTATTTCATTCAATAGTGTGCGTGGTTGGAATCTAAGAAAATTTCGAGAGTATAAGGTTTGACCAAACGACTGTGTACGTTTCTGATAATGGGGCTGAATAACAATTATTGCAGACATTTAAATGAAATAAATTTGTACATCTAGTTGTTTCTGTGGTCATAGTATATTTTTACAAATTTCTGTACTCACGGCTCAAATGTTTTCAGATATCTTTTTTGTATTATGGAAGAAAGAGATAGTATACTTTAAGGTGGTGAGTGTACACTTACATAAGACAGGAATACTAGAGTTGTAATATTATCAATCAGCTTCCGATTTAAATAAAATTTGGATTAAAAAAAATCCTTTCTTAAGGATTTTTTTTTTATTTATCTTTATTAATTTTTTTTTACAATGAATGTTCCTTGAACATTTGTTTTTCTTTGTTTTGTTTAATATGATTGTCTATAATCATATTTATGTGACATTGTTTACAACAACTTTTATCTGTTTACTTTATATCTACCTATTTCATCTTGCTTCTTCCATTTTAAAAAATGCGGTTTTAGTAATTTGCAAACCAGATAAGAATATGCTGTAAATTCTTATTGTCAAATATTCGATGTTAGTCCTTTCTCTTTTCTTTTTACAGTTTAAGTACTAAAGAGGGGAATGGGTGATAACTCTGTAAATGTTGTATCAATGTCAAATTGTGAACTGTTATGCTGTAGGCTGCAGTCTTGTGATAATGAGTCAATGAACTTTTTTGTCTCCAGAGTTCTTCTCCGACTTTTGTTTTTCATATACCTAAATCTGATCCTTTTATTTATATATCCAAAAGACTCTAGCTATTATACCGGGTATTATAACGTCTTCACTTTCCCTTTGTTTTCAACAATTGTCTGAAGTGTATTTTGATTCTGAGACTTCGCTAAATCTCATTCAGTATTTAACCTATATGAAGGTTTTCTTCAACTTCATCAAAATGTGAATATTTCGTTATCTCACTATGCAGTTCTTGACCAAAATAAATGTTTAGAATATGAAAAAACGTTCTTACACTTAAGGTTCAAATATATGTTGAAATTGTCACCTACATTTCTATGCTTTGATCCATGCGACGTTTTGGTTTCCTAATTTGAATACAACACAATCTCACTGTATGGTAAGTGTCACGGTAACGGTTGTTTGGTATTATTTCCGATTTTGGGGGAATGACAAAACATCACAACAGGTAGGTCACTTAAAATATTATTTTCTCAAAATCTTACGAACTTAATGCATGTTTATTAGCATAGTTTAGTTTAATATATAATTTGTGTCACATTTTGAGCCATCTTCAACATAAGAATAGCAAAAATCTTTAGTAAAATGACGAAAACTATGCGGCTTGAACATAATTCTGCATAACGTTTTGCCTTTATCGCCAGTTTTTCACAATATTATCGATATCTTTTTATTTCTCTATATTGCCGTTTTAAATTTTATTGATAAACATCTTTGAAATATCACTTAATTGACATATTTCTGGAAATCACAGGCGAATGGGCCGTTTTAATGACACTGGGGTCTGTATGAAGTGTACGTGTTTGGTAACCAAGTACTTTGTTTTTATAAACGGTTTGGAATATATTATGTGTGCGGTTTGGTAAAAACAAATGTTATGCTTTCTCCACAAAAACATCATATATCTGTTATGCTGTGCCCTTTTGTAGGTAACATTTTATAAAAATTGATGATTTAGGACAGTATGCATATATATAAGACATCTTAGGGCAAAGGATGACAGTGATTGTAAGGGCACTTTGCAAGTTTAATTAGTGTTTGTTGACAATCCCGCACCCATGACCACTGAAGACATGGGTGTAGCGTTGCTCGACAATTAGAAAAGCCTGAATTCCGCTTAATCCGGTGCTAGGGGCCGTATTGAACTAACTACGAGGTATGAGCAAAGCTCATTGTTGTAGGCCTCATGTTGACGTCAAGATGAAGAACAACAATAAAAGCGTTGTTCCTTTGCTTGTTTTTTTTTACCTTGTATTTTTAGAAAATTTTTCCCATGTACGTTTACGCCATATGCTTTCATTCACTATCTTCTTTGTCATTATGTCATGTTTTGCGTTTATAAAACATGTGGTACTTCCCGTTTACCTATAAGTCTCCTGTAGTTTGCCTCCTAGGCAAATGGCAATTGACCAGATATGTGATTTCCTTCGTTTTTTTTTTTTTTTTTTTTTTTTTTTTTTTTAATAAAACATTTTGAAACAGGAAAGAGAAAGTAATAGCATAGAATACCTATCACTACCTGTCATTGGCTTTATATGAAAATATTATTAGCTACACTCTCGGCTTTGAAGCCAAATTTTCCCGATGTAAAAAGCATAATATTGATAAATTTATGCGTTTGGGGTTATCTTGTGCTCTTTGTAGTGAGTGTTTATTTATTTAAGTTTAACAAGAATATGTGTCTAACGCACTTATTTTGAACAATGCTATATTTCATGATCATTCAAGCATGAATTTGGTAGCCGGAATAAATTTTTATTATGATTTTTGTTAAATTATACCCTAATGTGTATTTATATAAAGTTTCATGATAATAGCATACATCCTTCACAGAAAAAAAAACTTCAACCTAAGGGTAACCCTCATACTACCCCCTTTTATCTAAGATCGGTGAAGCATGAAGTTGGTAGCCGGGATAAATTTTTATTATGATTTTTTTGTTTAATTATACCCTAACGTTTCATGATGATAACATAGATCCTTCACAGAAAAAAAAACTTCAACCTTAGGGTAAACCTCATATTAACCCCTTTTTTCCATGATCAGTGAAGCATGTAGTTGGTAGCTGGGATACATTCTTATTATGATTTTTGTTTAATTATATCGTACTGTGTATTTATACAAAGTTTCATGATAATAGCATACATCCTTCACAGAAAAAAACTAAAACCTAAGGGTAAACCTAACTTGGGACGAACGGACGGACGGACGGAAGGACAGACCCGAACACTATATGCCCCCCTACTATAGTAGGCGGGGCATAAAAATTACGGGATTATCGGAGAACCTCGGACCTGAGCCTGCATTTATGTGTATATCTTTGTAACATATGTAAGGTAGAATTATCAAACATTGTTTGCTTAATATTGATAAATATATGCGTTTGGGGTTATTTTGTGCTCTTTGTAGTGAGTGTTTATTTATTTAAGTTTAAAAATTTGGGGATTATCGGAGAACCTCGGACCTTAGCCTGCATTTATGTGTATATCTTTGTAACATATGTAGGGTAGGATTATCAAACATTGTTGTGCATCATGGGATGACCGACAGTCTCCCGAAATGGTCCTGACTTGGTACAGGCTTCTCAAAAGAAAGGGTCACACAATTTGTAATCACTAATTTAAATCATTTTCAATGTTGATTTCAACCTTGAGGTGATCTATCCACTTTCCAAATATCAAAAGCCTATATCAAACGAAAAAAAGTGAAAGTTCAGACACGACTTTGTCATTGAAAAAGAATGAATGTGACCCTGATGTCAAAGGTCAAGATCAGGGTCACAAACCATGGTACGCGACACAGTCACCTTGAGGTGATCTATCCACATGCCAAATATCTAAAGTCTATCTCAAATGACAAAAAAAGTTATAGCCCGGACACGACTTTGTCATTGAAAAGCATGAATGTGACCCTGGGATCAAGGTCAAGGTCAAAGGTCACCAACCAATGTACGCGACATGTCGCCTTAAGATGATCTATCTACATGCCAAATATCAAATGTCTATCTCAAAAGACTGAGTAAAAAGTTATAACCCGGACTTAACTTTGTCATTGAAAAGGCAGGAATGTGACCCTGAGGTCAAAGCTCAAGGGTCAGCAACCAAGGTACGCAACATGTCGCGATATGATGATCTATCCACATGCCAAATATCAAAAGCCTATCTCAAAAGAGTAAAAAGTTATAGCTCTGACACGATTGTTTCGGACGGACGGACGGACAGAATCGGACTGATTACTATAGGGCGTCCGCAATTTTTTGTAGCAGGGCCCTAATAAGTTTAAAATAAACTAAACATTTTACAAGAAGAAGAATCAGCTGTTCGTTATAATCTGAAAACTTCATAAATGTTTTATTACATAGTGTCTACCATGAAAAACTTATCTCTCGCCATACAATAATGATAAATTCTGGCCGAGAATGGAATAAAGCACTTTTGGCAGTTTTTGATAATACAAATATATCACAATTTGTCACTTTTTTTACAGGGCGCTATTTGACATAGATTAGAATCGAATTCGATTTCTAAAATTTCTATCGACGTGTACATCGATTTTATGAAACGAACGTCAAACAGGTGATGTTGTCATGATATGTTACATTTTCAGGGTGTTTGTCTTCACATAGGCTTGTAAAGAATAACATTTTGAAAAACTGCGATATTTAACCTAAAGACAGATTTATTTTCGGGATAGATTCATTTTCGACAGCAATATGAAATTTTCCTAGCGGAAAACTTTATGAAAATGACTACTCTGGTTCGCCATCTGCGTTGCAAAACTTTTTAGAAAGTGGACTTCTAATTTTGTCAGGCACATCTTTATGACTTTAAAATGCCTCACATAAAACTCCGGGTTCATCACTATTAACAGTTATTGTTTGCCTTTTCCTCGTGTACAGAAGATGGTAAAACTTTAAAGTAATGAGATCTATATTACAATTTTCCTGTTTCCAAATTCAGTTCTAAAGTTCTATTTTCCAGAGTATCATTTTGATGGGTTTATGAACAATGTTCAATTATTTGTTTGAAGTCTTCATATCCATATGACAGTAGTAACATATATATTGACTGTTTTGGTTAGAAATTTCCATATCAAGGTTAGATACATCTTAAAAAGAAAAAAAATAAAAATAAAAATTGTTTCTACGTTACCAAACCGTACACATTTTTTAGTTTAAAAGTTACCAAACCGTATACAAAGACGAAACCAAACACGTACACTTCATGCAGACCCCGGTGGCATTAAAACGGCCCATTGGCCTGTGATATCAAGAAATATGCAAAGTAAGTGATATATTAAAGATGTTTATAATTATAATTTAAAACGGCAATATAGAGAAATAAAAAGACATCTGTAATATTGTGAAAAATTGGCGATAAAGGCAAAACGTAATGCAGAATGGTGTTTAAGTTGCATGGTTTTCGTCATTTAACTCGGGATTTTCGCTATGCTTATGTTCAAGATGGCTCAATATGTAACACAAATTATATCTTTAACTAAACTATGCTAATAAACATGCATTAAGGTCATAAGATTTTGAGAAAATAATATTTTAAGTGACCTACATGTTGTGATGTTTCGTCATCCCCCAAAACCGGAAATAATACCAAACAACCGTTACCGTGACACTTACCATACAGTGAATCTACAATGAACAAGGCTTTTAAGTGAACTAGCTCTAAAACAAAAGAAGAATTAAACTTTAAACTTGTATAAAAAGTGGATATGCAGAAGAAAGGTCGTTGCAAACATTTCGAAAGATCGAAATACTAACATGAAAAACAACCCGTCAAACTTTCTTGTAGAGGGCGTGAACGGGCTATATGTATGACATAGCATTAAGCATGAGCATACAAATTGCTTTCATTGACATGAAAAGCGTGAAAGAAGCCCTACATGATCAAGATTTCATGACAACGGTGAATATATTGTTGAAAATAAAAAAACGGAGTTAAAAGGGAATTTCCTTTCTTGTCTGACATTTCAACAATGGTATCCCCGTCATTTCTACACTCCTTCTAATATATAAAAAAATATATGTCAGTGCATTATCCTCTTTAATTTGAGATGGGCATTTCTGTTTTTTTTCTCTTCAGACAGAAACAACGGCAGTAGAATACCGAAGGAACAAAGGGGTGAAATTCACAAAAATCGAAGTCCAAAGACAGGGCAAAAACGAGAACACAGAAAACAATGACGTTAGACACAAAAACAATGACGTTAGACACAAAAACAATGACGTTAGACACAAAAACAATGACGCCAGACAGACACAAAGCACAGAACCAGAAACCACAACATTCAGAACAAAGGCACTCACAGTGTGAACAGAAATGAAGTATCACAAGCGTATCCAAACTAACCCTTCTGATACTGCTAATGTCTACTGAAAGCCATGATGATTCTATACCAAAACCTTTGGCAAGTTTTGAGTTTTACTTTTCTTCCGTAGTGCAACAGTGTTTTACCAATGTTTTACCAGCAGACTAGGCACCTTCAGCTAACAGGCGAGCACTCTTTGACCCATCTTTCTAAATTAGGTTTTTTTTCTTTTTCTTTCTTTCTTGGAGTTAGAAGTTTACCTGTATTGGGTTTTATTTGTGCGTTTATTACACTATAGGGAAATGGAATAGCGAAAAGGGGAGGTTTCGGTACCATGAACCAGTTAACCTCTACTTCTAGCTCTTGATATTGCTGGTAAAAAGTCCAGCTATCCCTATTTCCTATCGTTGTCTTTATTTGTCTCTTGTCTTTTTATTGTTTTCTGGTGCAGTTCGATGGTAGATTGTGGCATGTAATTGTAATTTTCGGCCATTGTATCTTTACTCCATTAATTAAGAAAAAGAGCTTCCTAGGAAAGTTCACGCACAGAAGAGGATTCCAGGCTACTTTTTTTCTCATTTTTTTCCTAATCCTCAAAACCCCAATTTACCCTCTGGGAGATCAAAATCAAAAACTTACGAAGTACTTAAAGTAACGCGAGTACCAAGAAATCAGAAATTCTATAGTTAAATCTAATTTCACAATTTTCTGTAAATTGTTTTTGAAAACTGGTGCACGGTGAGTGACACCCGTACTTATTTTTTTACTAAGGGGATTTAAAACAATATAACCGCTATTATCAGGTAACCGTTATACAAAGTAGAAATTGGAGTTGAATTTTAAATGGTTGGCATGTAGCAAAATTCAAATTGTCTTTATGGATACTACCTTATGCAGTAGCAGTATTCCAATGAAAAAGAATTGTAATACAATTGGTCTTATGCAGTTCATGTACTTGCTCCCAGACAATGCATTAGGGGACGACCATTTAATTGTGAAAAAGGGGGGGGGGGGCTGCCAGATTATGTAAATATATATTCTGTCCCTGAAAAAGTTGGAAATAAATAATCTGGCCTGCACATCCAAGAAAATAAATAATCTGACCTTAGATTTATTGGTACGATACGATTATGTTATTAAAAATAATATTCTGGCCCGCAAAATTTTGAAAATAAATANCCTTGGTCTTGACAAATTATTTTTAAAGTCGTATCTTATATGCAATTTTCGTTCATTTTCGCAGTCTTTTTTTTTGGCAACATTAAGGATCAAACATTCCCAGACAATGTTATATCTTTCTGGTGCTACTGACAAATTATTTTTAAAGTCCTTTAACATATGCAATTTTCATTCATTTTTTGCAGTCTTCTTTGGCAGCATTAAAGATCAAACATTCATATTGGTTTTTCACTATCGACAAAAATGTTAGAAAAAAGAAGGGAAACGGGTAATGTGTCAAAGAGACAACGACCCAAAGGGGAGTAATAACAACTCAAAGCCAACTCAACCTGATTGTTAACTTTCACATTTTCTATGGTGAAGAAAAAAATTGTAAAAAAAAAAAGAAGAGACATGCAAATTTTTGAAACGAAGGCATTTATATTTAAAGTAAAATCTGTAAGGAAGGTAAATTTTATGACCGCTTTAAAGAAGTTAACGTTATGTGAAATTGACCCTAACACATTAAATCAGAATTTTCTTTTCTTCACAAAATATCAATACCATCAAGACATTGTTTACATATTTCTGACAAAAACACTAAATCCAGAATTTTTCAAGTAAACGAGGTTTCTTTTTTATTTAGGGTAAAACACTATACGTTAAGATGTCATGATATCTTAAGCATTACATCCACAGGTAGGACTGCAGATAAGAATGCTTTGTCTATCGTGGTTGCTTACAATAAAATCCTAGTAAAATATTCGAAATAGCCTCAATGATATTGCACTAATATAAGAATGCTGACATTTCTGCAGATGACGAGAGCAAATCATGTCTCTTTGTAATCTCAATCTGGAAACAATAAAATGCATATATTCATTATCACAAGACATCAGCCTGCAAAAGTCCGCCTCCTATATATGATGATACAATAGCATCAGATTAATCATCAAATTTATCAAATTATTTTATTGTCTCATAACATGTATCGTGACCCTCATAAATTTTAAAACAGTTAAGAAATGGGCATATAACAATCCTAAACAAAACATACCAGTCGCTATTGTTGTCAAAAGCACCTATGCCGTCTTTCAATGCGAAAGGATCTCGTCAAACGATGCAAACCCACTCCAAGTTAGCATCAATATAGGATTGATAGCGAAACACCAAACTAATATATGCATGGGCTGTTAAAACATTAATAACCAACAAGTGATTCTCGGGACCACAGGAACATCCAGATTGAAAGCACAAGTCCAGGTCAAAAAATCAAGACTACCAGATTTGATTCTTGACTGCTTATTAATTATTTTTACATTGCAATAATTCCTTCTAGACTGCATCCCCTGGTGTTTTTCTCCAACTAAAGTGGTGCATATCTTACCCTAGTTCTTGTCCATTTATATCAAAACACTTTATGTTAACAACACAACTTTGCGCTTGTTTTCAATAATTTTCTAAATTGTATTTTTATCCGAGATTTTCTCCAAATTTTTTTTTCAATATTCATTTTTTCTTTCATTTCATCTATGTGTGAATTTATTTTGCTTCATGGTTTTATAGTAGACCACTTTCGAGTTCTGGTTCTCTATCAATATATTTTATTTCATATTTGTTTTGATATTTGAAGCTTTCTTCCAAAGTTCTTTAACTTACTTGATATTTATCCTTACGATTACTGATTCCACAGAAAAAAAAGAAAAACAATCTCTCAGGTATCAAAGGCTTATTCAAATTTAAAGGAAAGAGCGTTCAAGTAGAGTTCATGCACAGAAGAAGACTTCAGCCGATTTTTCTCATTTTTGTTCTTATTCCCAAAACCCCTATGGGCCGTCCGGAAGAAAAAAAACCCAAAAACAATAACTTACAAAATACCTGTAACAAAAAAGTAACATAAAGGCAGTAAAAGTAACGCAAGTATCATGCAAGGAGAAATTCTTTAGGTCAACATAATTTTTCATTTTTTTTTCATTGCTACAAATGGTGCGCAAAGAGTAACAACCGTTCTTAATTTACACAACGGAAATTCAGAAAAAACCGCTGTTAGCAGGTGACCATCCTGAAAGTAATGATTTTTTTTATTTATTTATTTTATTTATTTTATTTTTTTTATTTTTTTTTTTGAGCAAATGTAAATTTGTATAAAAACTGGTTTTATTTAGTTCATGCACTCGTTCCTGGGACAGGTATGATGTTATGAAAGATGTCCATTTTATCCGCAAAGTACATTATCTTGGTATTTAACAGTATTTAGAGGTTAAAAATATAGAATAATGGTAGTTTTGAAGGTCGAGACAGAAAATATCACCGTATCGCGGCGAGTCCGATAGGACGAGCTGTGATACTAGTGATATTTGCTGTCTGTCGAGACCTTCAAAACTACCATTATTGTTTTTTCGGCAACATCGTAAGAGTCATGATGTCCATTTCATGACGTCATTGCCTGATATTTTCTTGTATCAGGGTCAGTACGGAGATACTGACAATATGAGTCAGTAAGATCAAAGAGAAAATGTACATATCGCCGATAAACAATTATATATCTAATCATGAAAAATTAAATTCACAAAAAATTGATTTTTTTTTAATTATGCAGTACATTAAATGCCTTTTATATTAAAACAAAAATACATATATATTTTATTCTAATCATATTTTATTGTCAAATATATAGCATGATACAATCTGGGCGAAGTACTATTGCAACGTAATCATCAATATATATGCAATCCGTTATCATTCTAGTAGCCTATACTACAACTGAACACATGTACTGCATAAGATGTAGATATTTTCATTTTCCGAAACATATATAACTTGTTTTACATTCTCTTGTAAATATCCACAGAAGAAGTAAAGATAGAGCTGATTCATTTAAATGCGGTAGTTAGATTCTTGAAGCTTAAAATGGGTTAGATCATAACCTGTTTTCATTTCAATCGGCCAAGTGCAAATCGATTAGATCATTATCATAGTCGAAAAGGGGTAATAACAAAATTACCGAGCAGTCCATGGAACAAAAAAAAAACAAATCAGGTGGAAAACACCGAAAATTGTCGACCGCAATGGTCCTGACTTGGTACAGGTATTTCAAAAGAAATGATGGGTTAAACCGGTTTTATGGCATGCCAAACCTTCCCTTCCATTGCGGTACTAATTCAACAGCATTTGCTAATAAAAGGTCGTAGACAGTTGAAAGAAATGATCATCCCAGAACTAAGTAAAAAATAATATCCAATCAGAGTTCGGACCGAAACTTCAATTTTTTCCACAAGGGACTGATATCTATTAAAGACCTTTTTTAATGATCGTATGAGACGGATTTTTTTTGAAGCCTTAACTAATTTAGCGGTTATGGAGATACCGGTAACTAAGTCTAATGAGAAAGTCAGTATAATTTGTGCTAGCTCTTGCGTAACGAATCAATTGTGAAACATACCTCCGTAAGCAGAAGAAGCTGGAATATTAATGTCCATGTTAGAGAAAGTGATAATTTTGAAATTAGAATCATCCCTTTTGTCGTAAATTTTAGTATTGAGACTACCAATAAGGTATGTGAATGCTGAAAAGTCATTATTATTGATTCAGTTTTTGAACATTTTTGAGTTAGTGGTCTTCAGTTTTTGAACATTTTTGAGTTAGTGGTCTTCCAAACGTTTAGATTTTATCTGCACTAAAGGGACATAAGTTGTCGAAATGCGCATATGCATAAAATAAATTCACAGCAAATTCGGTATTTAATTATCTATTACAATAAGGAATACTTTCTCCCATTGTTTCGACTATTGTAATGATCAACAGAATTAGCAGTAATGTGTTTGATGTCAAAAACTGATAAGAAAAAATCCATAAACGCTGGGACGTAACTTAGGGCCTGTTCACACTAAAGTAAATCCGTATTAAGTTAATCTGGATTAATTTAATCGAGATTAAGTTAATCCACAACGTTACGTTCACATTTTGCAATTTCAGCTGAAATTCACGTAGCGTTGTCGATTAAGTTAATCCGGATTAACTTTTGCAGTGTGAACGTAATGTGGATAAAGCCGTTTTTCCTGAGTTAATCCTGATTAACTTTTGTAGCGTGAGCAGGCCCTTACATTCTTTACGTAATAAGGGATATTGACAGGATACTCTTCATGATTCCGTTAAATTAGCTTTGGGTTCCAATGACCTGAAGATTTTACAGGTATACTGGCCTCTCACTGATACTGTCGACGTCTACTGAAATCCATGATGATTTTTTACCAAACCCTTCTGGAAGTTTTGAATTTGATTTTTCTTCTGTAGTACGACAGTGTTTTACCAGCAGACTAGGCTTCCTGATTTAGCCAACAGTTGAGCGGCGAACACTTCTTGACCGATCTTTCTAAATTATGTTTTTCTTATTCTTTCCTCCTCAAGATTTTGTGGTTTTGGAGTTAGTAGTTTACCTGTATTGGGTTTTATTTCTATGTTTATTATACTATAGGCAAATTGGATAGAGAAAGGGGAGATTTGGGTACCCATAAACCGGTTTAACCCTATCGCTAGCTCTTGCTAATGCCGGTACCAAGTCTGGCTATCCCGAGTTCCTATCGTTGTCTACGTTTATCTTTTGTCTTTTTGTTGTTTTCTTGTTAAGGTCTCTGGTAGATTGTGACATGTGACTGTAATATCCGGCCATTTTAAGTGTTTACTAACAGTGTTATCTTTACTATATTTAAATGGCAAAAAAAATTTTTTTTTATTCATTTAACTTACTAAAAAGTTAAATGTTTAATAAAATGCCCAAAAGTTATCCAATAACTCATGGCGACATTTTTATGGATTTCCCCGTGTTGCGGAAAAAATCTGAAGTATGAATAAAAATTGGTATCCAAGTCCAGCTAGCAACATATTTCGTAGTGTTAATGAATTGAATGTGATATTGAGTAACAATTTACATGATAAAATGACATTAAGCAAACGAAACTTGTGGAAAATTGAATAATATAGGCACCAATTAAAAAATTGAAACCCTTGAAATATTTGATATTCTAGTTTTCAACACAGTCGATCTTCGTCTGCACAAACAATACATAAGTTTTCAGAGTAAGCAGATCTTGTGTTCGTATATTGTATAAATTACACCAGACCAAAACTTGACTACAAATGTACAATATAAGATAATATTAAAACTTTTAAACAGCATTGTTAGGTAGGCCTTAAAAATAACCAAAAATCACTTTGCAAACTACAACAGGACTGATACATTTATTGCAAAGTACTTAATTGTTAATATTACCAATGTAGACCCTCCTGACATTAATCAACAGATATCAGTTATCTCCCTTTACTTCCTGTTTTCCTAAAACGAAAGTTGGTACAGATATGTACAAAGGTCAAGCGATAATATAAAAGTAAGAAATGCAATTAATATCAATATTATTCACACACATTATTTCTTTTTAATATTTTCAAAACTTACAATCACAGTACTAACCATTCACTAGGTACATTGGTTTATACACGACTTGTTCCAAGTGTAGAAAAAACTGTTTACTATCAAACACCTCCGAGATTCATATTTGATGTAGGCTAGAGAATTTTTTTTCTAGAGCGGGAGCAAGTTCTTGTGGTTTATATGGTGATCGTTTCGCTGTTTGAACTTACAAAAATAAAACCTCCATATTTCATATTATAAAGTTTAAGTATGTCCCGACACATCCATGACTCCGACCTGTTCTATCCATGAACACTCCCACTTACATGTATTCCAGCCATGACCACTCTCAGGAGACCTGTTCTAGCTATGTCACAGCCCATATTTATATCGTGTCCAATATTTACACGAATTTCAGATATTTGAAATTCAATTATAATGTAAAATCAAAATATTTTTTAAGACAAGAATAATGAATGAATTTTTCAAATATAAGATTTTATATTGGTGCTCTTCCTTTGGTATTATTTTACCCGCTGTAAACAAGAGTTATTTCCCTTCTCTTGACAGGAAACCCGAAATAGAGTACAAGGTGGTTTTTCATAAATTTATAATCATAAAATACAAATCGATACTAAAATTAAAATGTAGGAAGAATGTGAATTGATATCAAATACTTTAGAGTGAAATAAACAATTATTGAACACATTGAAAAATAAGATAGTTGTGTAGTTTTTTTTTTTTTTTTTTTTTTTTTTTGTATTTACATATTTACACTGTCTCGGGAAGCATCGAGAAACACGAAATTTGGACACCATAATTAATTTTACAGCGAAATAATTCTAGAAACAGGAGGTGCGTTTCCAGAAGGCAGACTTGAAAAGAAGAACGGTAATGGCTTCGTTAGACTTCGTAAGAACGGTCACATTGCCAGGGCAAACTTACCCAAACAAAAAAGGCAGGGTATAAAATCATGCTACTAAATCATCTTGTAATCATGATTTAGAACAATTTAGTCAACACGATTTGAAAGCTCATTTGCATGGGAAGTTTTATCACAATGAAATCACATTCAAATCAGTATGAAATCAGAACAAAATCAATATGAAATCACAATTAAATCATTAACAAATTTGAATAAAATCAGAACAGTATCAGAAACAATTCTGAAGTAAATTGTTACCAAATCACAATCAAATCACTGAAATATCCAGAATAGGCTATATAGGTGAAATGTACAAGCATTTGTCAAACTGACTATTATTGTTGACTCCTGTGTTATCAGTCAGTGTCTATAGCCTAGTTACTTGAGTGTACCAGCTTTTGATTTACACGTATTGAGTCTTTACAACAATCAACACATAAGTTTAAATTTTAATTCATTTTGTCCTCCAAAAAAAGGAACATCCTCAATTATAAATCTTTGTATTCATATCATTGTTTTCCAACAGAACATATTTTAATACCGTGAGTATAAACTATAATGAAAATTCTTTCAGTATTAGAAGACATTTTCTTAGCTATGAACATATAGCATCAAAATCATATCATTTTTCCTTTAATAATCCTTAATAAACATACTGACAATATAAAGTAAATCCACAAGGAAAACAAATCATATTTCATATCTTAATTACTGGCACCTACTTTATATATGATGCGTCATCTTTGTCCTTCATATTTTTACATCCAAACAAGACAAAAGTAAACACAAAATTCAGCCAATTTCTTTTTGAAACATGATCACATGACATTCGAATCAAATCATTCAAATGCTTCCAAGAAAGCATTAAATATGTGTTAAATGCATCTGGGAAACGATTTGATATGACCGTTTTTAAAAATCGTCACAGAATAATTTCTCAGAGAGTATGAAATCGTTACAAAACAACGGCAGTAGAATACCGAAGGAACAAAGGGGTGAAATTCACAAAAATCGAAGTTCAAAGACAGGGCAAAAACAAGAACACAGAAAACAATGACGTTAGACACAAAAACAATGACGCCAGACAGACACAAAGCACAGAACCAGAAACCACAACATTCAGAACAAAGGCACTCACAGTTTGAACTCCAGTGAAACGGAGAGTGACATCAGGTGCTCCGGAAGGGTAAGCATGTCCTGCTCTGTTAAGAGCACCCGTCACTGTGAGTGATTCAATAAGGGAAAATGTCAAAGTCGGGAGTCAAATCCGGGAAGACGTGAATCTAGCTGAAAATGTCCACTTTCATTTGGGATACTGACATGTCATATCTTTCAATGATGCTATGGTGACGGCCATACAAAATCATCTCTCAATAATGAATAAGTAATCAATTGTTACAATATCATTTTTGAAAACGTACAAGTTATCAAATTGTTTTCAAATCAGGATGTTACAAAACTTAAATTATCACATCATGTTGAAATCATTTTGCATTTTGCATTTTTGGATAAGATATCAAATCATTACTTAATCAGAGCCAAATGATTATCAAATTGTGACCTGGACTAAAACGTTATGAAATCATTTGCAGTTGATTCTTGTGTTATGATTGGACTCAGATGTGATAAATAAATCGTGATCAATTCAAATCAGGATGTTACAAAACTTAAATTATCACATCATGTTGAAATCATTTTGTATTTTTTGATAAGATATAAAACCATTTCTTTATCAGAACCAAATGATTATCAATGTGACCTGGACCAAATCGCTATGAAATCATTTTCAGTTGATTCTTGTGTTATGATTTGACTCAGATGTGATCAATAAATCGTATATCAAATCATCTTAAAAAATTGTGTATACATTATTTAAATGTGATTTGAAAGTGATTTGAAAGTGATTAAGTGAATAAAATGTTGTTTGGGTAGGTAGAATAGTCATTGAAAGGGCAGACTTAGGTAGAACGGTCTTGGTGAGAACAGACATATTAAGAACGGTCATGATTCTAGGACCAGATTAGACATGATTTTAGGACTGTCCTAAGTCTGCTCCAAATTAACTTAAATTGACCTGTTTTGACGGCTGCTCTCACAATTAACTTGGACATGTACCCGTAGAGTATAATTCTCCTTCAAAATTCCTTTGTGTCACCATCAACAGTCAAATTCCAGTATCTCAAGCACTCTGAAAATATAGAATACAAATATTTGGTAGGAAGGTTGCTCGTGGGGAACATACGAATGTCTGCCATATGACTCTTGACATTTACCATAACTTGACGGTCTAGTGGCCAAGTGAAATTATTGTGATTAGATGCGTTTCTCGATTATAATGAATGGTAGGCTAATGTTATTTGATGTGTTGGTTGCTTTTTAGTGTTCCATGACTTTTTGCCATAATTGACATTGACTTCGACCACAGTATTATGGTCTAATCACCACACACAGTTTTTTTCTCTGATAAGTAAATGTAAGGGATAAGGCAATAATATTTGTTTTGTATGTACGTGACTATCTGTTAATAGAACAAATTGATTTTCATCTGGACATCAATCTCATTGTGTATTTTTTTTATTGATTAGACAAGTTTCTTAATAATTGTTAATGATAGGGCAATGACGATTTATATGTATAATACAATACCGAAGTTACTGTTCATTAAGTTTATGTATATGTGCATTAGGTTGCTCGTGAGTGATAACTGTCTGATATGTCGCTTTGAATTTGACCACAATTTCATGGTCTAGTGACCATATTAGGTTGTCTTATTAGGTCAGATTCGCAATAACCGTAAGTGGTATGGTAATGATATATGATATACATTACTGTCTGGCAAAAGGTTTTTGACCTTGATTTCAGTTTCACTGTATAGTGAATGCTTTTTTTAATTGGACCAGTTTTCAGTAGCCGTAAACAGGTTGGGGAAAACCCCAAATGGGATACTTTACCCCAATTGAGATATAATATCCCAATTGGGGTATATGGTTATACCCCAGTTGGGGTATATTACCATTTATTCGTTAATTATATTTTAGGGGTTGAATGGCGCATCATCATATAAAAAATTATAAATCTATAGGGTAAGAGCTTTCAGGGGATGCAGATCGATTTATGATTTTACAAACCAGTGACTCTGATTTAGAGATAACAAAAGATTTGATGAGCTATCTAAAAGAAAACTGTGATATATTTATCTTTAAAAAAAAAATTTTGATTATCAAAGAAATTAAGAAGGGAGAAATATTCAAATTAACATGTCATTTGATTTCTTTCAGAGCTTTCTCTCTTTGTCCATGTCTTAAAAATACTATGAATGTAGTCTATAACAATGGTCTTTGAAACTTCAATATCTTTGCTTATTTTTCAAAATAAACTTCAGATCAATTAAATTATATTGTCGCACATTCCCCGTTTCTCTTGCCCTGATATTATACCCAGTTACAATTGCGATGATCTTTGATTTTGACAGAATCAAATATATGATTTTACGTCCTTAAAATTCCCCTGCTGGTGAAATGCAGTATCATCAAGTAGATGGCGATATGTCATTTGATGACAACAATCACGAAGTTTCTCATGTCTTATGTTTCCTTACGCGCCATTGAATAACGAAAAAAATAATCTATATAAAACTGACCAGATACCCCAATTGGGATATTATATCTCAATTGGGGTATAGTATCCCAAAAGGGGTTTTCTCCAACCTGGTAAAGCGAAAGTAATTTATGTCTGGTAAAACATGACTTGTACATTGCTCTTGAACTTGACCTTCAATTTATAGTCAAGTTACTTTTTACAATTTTTGAGTATAGATAATAGAAATGTATGTCAAGTTTTTTTAAGTGGTGGGTCCATTAGAGACCACTGAGAGATGAATTATAAGTGTAGATTAATCTTGGGTCTACACTAGTTGGATGCAATCGATTTTTCAGGTAATATCTGTGACACGCCATTAGGTCTACCTTCTCTCGTCATTTCCAATTTCTTCTCCGTATTTCAGCCCGGTAGTCCCCTAGTCGAAGGCCATTAGACCGAAACCTTGGGCAATCATCCCTTCTTTCCAATTTTTGTCATATTTAGATGTTTTAGATGTCAACATCACATAAAAATTATTTTGATATTTCCTCATATAAAAACAAAATTCGTCTGGCATAACATTGCAATTACTTGATATATCTCCATTCAGGCGACAATACCAACACCAATGATCATGATGCATTCGCCTTCTTCTTCGTTAAGGTGATCGTTCTTAAATCATTTGTGATTTTCATTTATGAAATTGTCGACTAATTAACATGATTAACTTAAATTAAAAGTTGAATCTATTATTAGCAGTTGTCAGTTTAAGGTCGTGGCAGTTCTAACTGATTAAGTGAATTTCTTACTATTTATGATATACATTGTACATGTATTTCATTTTATCATATGTTTAGTAATGAATACAGACGTTTTGAATATGTGATACAGTGCATTACTTTCATTCCGTATTCACACTATGACGTCATACCCTTTATCGCATAGCTTACCCTTTATCACACACCCTTTATCGCATGGCTAGACCTGTATCATACCTTTTTTCCCAAAAAAAAATTAATTCCACGTATTTCTTAAAATGAAAGTGAGGGTAAAAAAAATTGAGGGTAATTTTTTTTTTTTTTTTTTTGTGGGTCGGTGAAAAAAAATTTATTTGGCGTGAATTTTGGTCTCAATTTTTTTAAAAATCTAGCAAACCTGTTAGATTTTATACCAAACTGACAGTCCTTTCCACCCATTTTGATTTTTTTTTCACAAAAATACTTGCATTTTCTCTTACCGATTTCATTTTTACAGTACTTTTGGGATTAAGTAGTCCTCTGTTTAAATATATGATAAACTTTATAATACATGGCAAAATCCGTATCACATGCCGTATCATCCCTCGACCAATATCATCCCTCGGGCCAGAGGTCCACGGGCTGATATTGGTAACTCGGGATGATACGGCATGTGATACGGATTTTGCCATGTATTATTTCCCTATTTATTAAACCAATATGTAAAATACATGTATCTCTACTCTCGTCATCTCGAAACGTTGATCTGTTTTTATCTTGAAGGCTGTGTAGACACGAAATGAAATAAGAGCGTACAACACATATGCGTTTTATGATATGAAGAGAGATTTTTAGTATCTAGGTGCTGCCATATCGTACTGCAAATTGTCTATGAAGAATTTGGACGTTAATGAGAAGCATCCAATGCCACTGTGTCTTAAAAATGTTATGTCTTCTTTATTATTGAGACAGAGAAGGTTAAATTGTTTCAATTTTTGTTTGCTTCGTTGAGATACAAATTGCTAAAATTGTCGTATCTTCAGTTCAGACAACTTCACATTTGAAATAATACTGTATTAAGAAATCAGTAGCTTTTTATCCGACCGGTTGTATAATGTTATGGCGATTGGGTCGGCGTCGGCGTCTATGGACAGCATAACTTTGGTTTTAGTGGACGGATCATTATAAAATTTTAGTATGATGTTTCTTGGCACACGCGTAAATTAAGGTTTTTAGAAAAAGGGACCAAAAAAGGTGACAGTGGATGTCTTCAGTACTTCGGTGCTGACCCGAAAACCGATTTTATTGAACCTTGCAATATCTAAATTTTACAAAATTTTGTTTAAAACTAAGGAGTATCTCCCTCATGCACAGCTCTGTCCTTAGCTGAACTTTGGCTTTCCAATTTAGATCCTTTTGGTTATTTGTTCTCTATCAGCTTTTACACATTTCTGGTGAATGGACTTCCAAATGTTTTGGTTTTATCTGCACTGATGAGACATAAGTTGTCGAAATGCGCATATGCAGAAAAATAAATTTACAGTAACTTTGATATTTTGTTATTCACATATTTTTCTGTAGAAGCTTAATTATTAATTGGATTTTGATGGGGTTTCTTTCATTGTGCTGCTGACGAAATTTCCAATCACTAGTATGTCAACGGATTTCACGTAGCATGTACCGTTCCCGAGATAACTGGGTCCCAAAAGGGGCGAATCCATATTTTTTCTTTTGATTTTCTGTCCGATTTTGATGCAGTTTGTTTAATGGATTCCTTATGAAAAATTAACACAATGCTCTACTATTTGATTTTTTGGTAACATGTTTCCTTTCCTAGCTTTAAGGGCCGAACGAGGCCAAAATTGCAAATTTGCAGATAAAATTTTTATTTTTAGATTTCGATGGAATTTTTTTTCTTTCGATTCCTCTTGTTATAAACTTTCGTGAAACGCGTCGCTCTTACTGTTTTCGAGCTATAAGGGTTCAAAGGGACCAATACTGCAAATTTGCAGATTAACTAACATTTTTATTTTTCATCGGATTTCGATAGGGATTTTTACCTCTTGATTCCTCTTGATATAAGCTTCAGAAGTAAGTCAACGGATTTTGCGTGGCTCTTACCGTTTCCTAACTATAAGGGGTCAAAGGGGCCAAAAGTGCATTTTTCTAAATAATGTGAAATTTTAGTTTTGATCAGATTTCGATGAGATCTTTTTCTTTGGATTCCTCTTGATAAAAGCTTTTTGTAGTGTGTCAATGGATTTGGCGTAGCTCTTACCGTTTCCAAGCTTAAAGATCAATCATAAGAAGTCATAAGGGCTAATTTTTATTTTCCCTTGTTTGTGTCTAGCTAATTACTGGGTCAAGCTCCTTATTGTGTCTATCTAATTATTCTTTAAAGCTCTTTAGTTTGTCCATACTCACTTTAAATTACACTTGTTCAAATTTCAGTGGTCGACATGCGGCGGTCGTATCATGCTGTGCTTGGTGTAGCCCTTTATTTTTTATTCCAGTATTGATTATTTAAATGTAGTCAATCAAAACTTGGCATATTAAATATTTTTGTCAAATCTTAAACAACTACAAGTTATCATATTAAGATCAAAAGCATAACAATACACATTTATGTGTGTAAAAGACAGAAATATTGATAAATCAAATGTTTTCAACGGCTAACTTATTTAAACAACAAAATTGAAAATGCGATTTTTCTGAGTCTTTTGCCTTCATTGTGTATCTTGAGGTATTGTTGTATCGAGTACTATACTCATTGCCGATTGATGTAAATCACGTAACTTACATTCTTTCCGTAATAGGGGATATTGACAGGATATTCTTTATGATTCCGTTAAATTGGCTTTGGGATCCAATGACCTGAAGATTTTACAGTTATACTGGCCTCTCACTGATACTGCCGATGTCTACTTAAATTCATGATGATTCCTAACCAAACCCTTCGGGAAGTTTTGAATTTGATTTTGATTCCGTAGTGCGATAGTGTTTTACCAGCAGACTAGGCTCCTTGAGCTAGCCGGTATTTTAGCGCTGAACACTCCTTGACCCAACTTTCTAAATTACGTTTTGTCTTATTCTTTCCTTTTCAAGATTGTAGTCTTGGATGCAGTGGTCTACCTGTATTGGGTTTTATTTGTAAGTTTTTTTTATACTATAGGGGAATAGGATAGAGGAAGGGGAGGTTTGTTTGGGTACCCTTAAACCGGTTTAACCCTACTGCTAGCTGTTGCTAGTACCGGTACCAAGTCCGGCTATAATGAGTTCCTATCGTTGTTTATGTTTGTCTTTTGTCATTTTTCTGTTTTTCTTGTGCAGTACCCTGGTGGATTGTGGCATGTAATTGTAATGTTCGGCCATTGTAAGTGTTTCCTATTATCTTTCCTTCACTAGAATTTACTTTTTTACATCAACATATTGTTTAATCCATAATATAAGCTTGTAATCACCAAAATAGTTTGTTTCCTAAGCATTTTGTCAGTATAGCCCATTTGTTTTTCAGAAAAAAATGGCAACGTCTAACGATACGTTCTGTGATGTATGTTATGGACGCCATGTTACAAAACCTGCAGACCACTGGTGTCCTGTATGTGAAGAAACTTTTTGTACGGATTGCCTCGAACCTCACAGTAGGATGAAATTGACCAAAGGTCATCGTGTCATTAGTATTGACAATTACAAGAAATTGCCACCTTCACTACCAAAACTTAGCCGACATTGTAATGAACACGATAAAGAATACCATATATACTGTCCTGATCACGAATGTCTGTGCTGTCCAGTATGCGCTATAACTACCCATAAGCAATGTTCAAGATTAATACCATTGGATGATGCCATTAAAACATCGAAAACATCAGTATCCCTTGAACAACTAGAATCAGCTTTGTCAAATATCGAAATAAACATGGAAAAGGTGCAAACAGACAGGGAGATTAATGTAGCAAACATTGACAAACAGGGTCAAACATTTCATGCAGAGATTCAAAAAAGACGAAATTTGATCAATTCACATCTTGATCAAATGGAGGAAAAGCTACATGGCGACGTCAATATTGAGAAAGAGAAGGCGATGTCAGTGATGCAAAAAACACTTCAAAAGATCTCCGAGAACAGAGATAAAGTTCATGTCCTACAACAAAATCTGCTTGCTGTTAAAGAATATGGATCAGATATACAAACATTTCTCTTTTGCAGAACATTAGAGGCCGAAATACTCAACCATGAAAAGTTTCTCATGTTCTTAGAACAACATGGCAGCTTGCAACAAATGAAATTGCACCTTGAACTAGACAAAAAATTGTCAAATTTATCAGAACTTCACGTTTTTGGGGTGGTTTCCACAGAAATCAATCCTCAATCAGTCATCCTTCAAACTGGACAGGAAAAACAAGCACAGATAATGTCGACTGCAGTACAATCACCAACGAAAAATATCAATGATATCAACTGTACTTTAAAATCGAAATTTAATATTCCAAAGACAACATTTCTAGGATTTGGCCAATTTTATGGATCTGTTATTTTTTCCAGTGACAGAATAATTTTTACAGATTCTATCATGAATAGATTAACTATTACAAATGATGATGGCACACAAATTAGGTTTATACCTTTGACTTCTAGTCCGTGCGATGTTGAGAAGATAAACAACAAGACTGTAGCTGTATCAACGGAAATCAATATTCAAATCATTGATATTGAGACCGAAAAGGTAACCAAAAAATACAAAATATATAATAAAGAACAATTTTATGGAATAACACACCTTGATGGGTATTTGTATTGCGCTAATCCGTCAGGTCTCCAAACAATTGACCTGTCTAGCATGAAGAGTTCAGTCTTACTCCATGAGACATTGAGTAATTGGGATTATATAGCAGCATCAAATAATCAACTTTTTGTCACAAACTGCATAACTAACACTGTTACATGCTACAGCACTCAAGGTAGAAAGATTTGGGAAAACGCAGGTGATGCGGTCAGTAATCCACGTTGTATAACCGTCGATGAGTATTCAAATGTTTATGTCTTATCGGAGGGTACAAAGAGTGTTGTAGTGTTTTCACTGGATGGTAAACACAATAGGAAATTAATTGATCTCAGTAATAAAGGTGATCAACTTTGGGGACTACACTACGATAAAGTGAGCTGCACTCTGCTTGTGTCTACTACCGATGGAGAGGCATATTTGTACAATATATGTAAAAATTAGGATATCTAACGTTCGAAAATTTTGATTTTGCGATTTTCAGACAATTTAGACATATTTGTCTATGAATAAGGCAAAACTCTTTTCAATTTATTCCGTCTGTTATTTTCTGGGAGATCATAAATTCAGAAAAATTCAAATTTCCCTTATTGTAAATAGTTGTTAATAGTTAGAGATAGCACTTTGCACAACAAAAACACACAACTCATTTTTGAAAAAAGTATATTTATACAGTGAAAGGTGTAGCATAATTTGCTGTTAATACTACCTTAACTCTTCTTTCCTGTGACATTTAGTATGGAAAAAATAACTCAAAATATTGAAACTGCCCGTATGCATTTTGTTTGTTTTGCCACTGTTATCACTATTTTCAAACTTCTTTTGAATCATTATGCAAGTCATTAGAATTTATATATATTCAGACTTTGTCAATTTGAGGGACATGAGTAGTCTATTGCTCATTGAAAAGATCTTATTTTTTTTTACATTCACCAAAAAGAAATGTCTTAAAATGTACAAACATATTGTTCATGAGAAAAAAAAATGTACGAAATAACAAAAACCAAAGTTACTATGAATTACATTTCTGCATATGCTCATTTCGACAACTTATTTCTCTCTCTTCAGTTTAGATGAAATCAAAACATTTGGAAATCCATAAACCAAAATGTGTAAAAGCTAATAGAGAACAGATAACCAATACCAAATAAAGGAAAGTATAAAATAAACACAGTATACATTCTTCACTAAAACGTCAAAACGGCACCCTGCACAAAATTTCAAATTGATTTCTACATGTCAAGCAACTGAAATTGTTTAAAGTGCAACCTAAAATAAGAAATAATTCCGTAAAGCTAAGTGGTCGTCAGCATTTTTAGGATATAGATTATACATATTGTATTGATATTGTTACAATAAAATATCTTCAAAACAGTCATATTTTACCGTTTAAAAGTTTAAAAAAAAACTCGGGAAAAATAATGTGGCAAGTTATTTTTTAGGAAATGTTATGATAGAAGGCTATTAAAAATTGATGTAAATGAATAAATATACCCCTATCTTTTGCAGAAAGTATCGTTACATTTTAGCAATTAAAAATTTATTTATTTAAATTTTTCAATTTGAACACGATGCAAACCAGGACACCAGTGCAAATCAGAACTCTTGTTTATGCTTAACTCCTTCAGATTTTAATTTGATTTGAAACTTATCGAAAGTGTACGTGTATGATTCCACGCACAATCACTGGGATATACAAGGAAACATACGAGAATTACTCTCATCGAAATGAACTGTGGTCTCAGAGACGAAACACAAGATTTGTTATAATTCAGAAGGGTCCGGTGCATTATTCAAAATTTAAAGCTCACACCAAAAACAAATATTTGCTGAAGAGGCAAAATATTATTTTGAGCGAGACTGGGTGGTCGACACTGCTAGAGTTTCCTTCTATACAATGTATCACTCCCTGTGTGGGAAATGATATGTCCGAACGTGAATCATAGCCAAGAAAAAATCACGTCCGATAGTTCATATTCTTTGAGAAGTAATTTTCTTGTTAGTAGTAAGCATCTGTTTGCAAGTCCTCGTACTAGACAGTTCACGAAATTGACGATAGCGGATGTGAACTCCACAGTTGACAAAATTTTGGTGATCTCAAAGTATATTTTTTAGCGAAGAAATTTGTCGGGAATTATATGTGCTTATAATTTGTTCCATGTTTATCTATATAATCTCTTTGAATTTACGGTAAATTATTATACAAACGTGTTGTTTAAATATAGAACGTGTTTGTCTGTACTGAATGTAATAAAAACGACGATCAAATCGAACTGACCTTTTCCTTCAAAATTGTGTATAGTGAAAGTTTATATTCACATCTGTATTTTACTGGCAGCCAATGGAGAGTGATAAGATCTGGTGTGATGTGATCGTACCTTCGCTTTTGAGTGATAAGTCTTGCGGCAGTATTTTGAACTTTTTGTAATTTGTAGATAACTACTGAATATATATGCCAAAAGCTAATGATTACTAGATTCCTCAATACCCTCAATATACGTATTCGCGACTTCGTATCAAACAAAACATACCACGGGAAGCTGCTACTGACATTGATATTTTTTACACAGTGATGAAAAAATGCTCTATCGAGATGTTGATTTTGTTCTCTCGCTCAAATTCCTTAAATAAAAACGAAAATGGATGCGATTTCAACTGATATACTAAGAAACTCAAATGCAGACGAAAGAGAAGGTAGGATACATCTTGGAACCGAGTAAAACGTTGCGCACCATATCAACTATGATGTTATCCGTTTATAAACTATGAATGAAACATGAATTATATATGAGTGAGACGTAGGTAGGCAGCTTCGAATTTTGTGAAATGTCCAATATCGGGAGGATGTAGTATTAGCCGATATACATATAAGCGTATGTAGGGATGGAAGGAATGTTACAAGACAGAAAATATAGTCATGTTTTTTTGTTTTTTTTTGTTTTTTTTTTGTTTTTTTTTCGTTTTTTTTTTTTTTTTTTTTTTTTTAAATACTTTTTCCTTTTGGAACAAATATTGTGAAAGTGCAAACAGCACATGACATGTAACCTATGTTTGAATTGGTTTCACTTGCATGAAGTGATTCTATCAATCTGAGTTTGAGAGTATTTCAAAACGTTCAATTGTGAAAAAAAAATTTACAAGTTGCCAGTAACGATTGCGATGATATTTTGTACAAATACACACTACACTTATATATGTACATATGTTAATAACAAAAACCATAATTCTGGTAAAATGGGTTATTTGCACCTTCTGCATGGAAGAACTGTATAGCTGATCAATGTGAAAACAAAGAATTTTTGTAGCAATAAATTTACTTATTGTATACATAACAGTGAGATTTTAAAATTGTGTTTTCCACTTTGAACAAATAATATTTTTAAAACGGTATATGTTAATATATTCATTACAAATTCCATTATTTGAAAGTTATATTTTGAAAACAGCAAACATTTTCTTTATGTTTCCAGATTATAAAAAATAACAGCGATGAAAGTAAATCTAAACTTTTTTTTAATTTTTATTTCGAATTGGAATGACGCCCCAGAGAGCAATAACCAGTTTTGTGTGAAATTGTATCCTTGATATCTTATTATATCTGCCTCTTGTTATTTCCTAAGACGTTGATCGCCCAATATGAAATTTACTGATCGTGTTTATACCATATAAGGTCACTAACAGACTTGTACTTTATAATATGACATTGCGTGAAAATTACTTTGAATATGTTTATTAAATCGCATTTAGCTTCAAAGTTTATTCGAAGAATATATAAGATTATGGAATTTGATGTCAAGGTAGCCATTTTTTAGTTTGTCTAACAATAAACCAAATATCAAAGAGTATGCACCAAGGCGAAAAAATTAATATACATTTGTACTACATTGTTCCCCTTTAACAGTAATTTTTACCCTGCTTCTGTTCTTTGGACAAGATAACAAGATAATAGCCTAACTAAATCAACTTCAATTTGACAATAAAATATCATATTTATCATCTATTCAAGTTTTCGAGACTATTTCTTCTCAATTAACACCAGTCAGTCATTTTCAATAAAGGTCTGGAAAAGAAAGCAGATTCGACTTTACGACAATCTCACCCTAAAATTTTCAGTAATATCAACCCTAGTTTAAAATCGAAAGTTGAATACAATACATACTGAAATAACAGATATTTTAGACTCGCAAAGAGATGTGACAAAATAGATGATAGTACTGTTGCTATCACAACACCTTTTTCGCTTTTTCAGGACAAAACTACAATCGCATTAAATTTCAATTAGTTGTATAGAATAAAGAAATATAATTGAAAATTAAAGATAAAATTTGTTTCTCCTTTCACTAAACAAGATATCCATATTGTTTGATGTAATTTTTACATGAAAGTTGTCAGCGCAGAAATGAACCAAAAAAGTATTCTTAGATACAATATTTTTCAGAGTCCAAGTCCATTTTTCTATATTTAACATGCTCTAAACTATTGAAAGCAAACTGCGGGACACATAATTAATCACTGTTGCAAAATAATTAATAGATTATGGAAACAAGATCATTTATATATTGTTTTTTAAATTTTTGTTAGATTATTTAAGAATTTAATTCAAAATAATAATCATTAGCATGTTCTATTGCTGTTGTTGTCATTGTTGTTGATAATTTTTTTTAATAATATACGTCATATGGGCCTCATATAATTTATTTTTGACTGTGAGTTTAAATCAAGTAAACATACAGGTTAAGTGATTCAATCGTCAAAAAAAAATCAATAATAGAACAGGTAAATAACTGAATAATCCATCTAATACAAAAATGATATCATAGACAAAAACCACTCACTGCATATGCCCGATATATACAAATTAAGTAACCAAATTTGAAATTAACCAGTCCAGTAATTACGTAGTACCTAAGAAAAGCATGACGAAATTTTTTTCTCTTTATGAAGTTTAATATAGGAAAAATTGGCTATGTTCATTCAAGCAGAAAAGCTGATACCAGTATTTTAACAGGTTGGGGAAAATCCCAATTGGGGTACTATACCCCAATTGAGGTATAATATCCCAATTGGGGTATATGGTTATACCCAAATTGGGGTATATTACCAGTTATTTGTTAATTATATTTTAGGGGTTGAATGGCGCATCATCATACATAAAAATTATAAATCTATAGGGTAAGAGCTTTCGGGTGATATACTTCTGTTGTCAAAAGAATAATGCAAATTTTCTGCAGGTCGATTTATGATTTTACAAACCAGTGACTCTGATTTAGAGATAACATAAGATTTGAGGAGCTAACAATCGTTCTATGCTGCTTTTCTAAACGAAAACTCTTTCTTCATTCGAATAAAGCAAACTGTGATAGATTTAGGAAAATATTTTTGATTATCAAAGGAATTAAGAAGGGAGAAATATCCAAATAAACATGTCATTTGATTTCTTTCAGAGTTTTCTCTCTTTGTCCATGTCTTAAACATACTCTGAAAGTAGTCTGTAACAATAGTGTTTGAAACTTCAATATCTTTGCTTATTTTTACAAACTAAACTTCAGTTCAACTAAATTATATTTTCACACACTCCCCGTTTCTCTTGCCTTGATATTATACCCAGTTACAATTGCGATGACCTTTTATTTTGACAGAATCAAATATATGATTTTACGTCCTTAAAATTCCCCTGCTGCTGAAATGCAGCATCATCAAGTACATGGCGATATGTCATTTGATGACAACAATCACGAAGTTTCTCATGTATAATGTTTCCTTACGCGCCATTGAATTGAGAAAAAATAATCTATAGTAAACTGAACAGATACCCCAATTAGGGTATAACCATATACCCCAATTGGGATATTATACCTCAATTTGGGTATAGTACCCCAATTGGGGTTTTCCCCAACCTGTTTAAAGCGACAAAAAGCTTACGCCATATGTCATATATGTAGCACACCAAATTTGAAATGAATCTGTCCGGCAGGAGTGGAGATGTTGTGGCGGAAATGGTGAAAGGCATAGACTGACGAACAATCGAAGGAACGGACCGATGGATGAACTAACGAAGGAACAGCGGAAAGCATATTAACTGTATACGGCCTGCTTGTACTGAAAAAAACATCTAGATCATAAAACTCATTTTTGTTTTATTTTTGAAAGTGCTCGTTTTTCGACATACTATTGAAATGTAAAAATCGTTTAAAACATCAGGAATCTCCTAAAAACATGTCAGGCACTTTTTAAGCATTAATCTGATTTTTTTGTCAATTTTTAACCGGGTTATTAAAATGGTGAAAACGGCGGGCGGGCGAGCGGGCGGCGGGCGGGCGGCTGCTAAATGGATACATCATTTGTCCGGAGCAAATCTCCTACAGTATTTAAGACAGGAAGTTTTTATTTTGCAGATCAACTGTACATATACCAAAGGTGTGCATGGTACTTTGATTTCAATTTTTGATAATTTATGTCAAAAATATCAGTTGTTGAACTTAGTCATTTTTACTTCAAATTTTTAACAATAGGATACCCCCTTTGTCCGGAGCAAATCTCCTACAGTATTTAAGACATGAGGTTTATCTTTTGCAGATCAACTGTACATATACTAAAGGTGTGCATGGTACTTTGATTTAGATTTTTTATAATTTATGTCAAAAATATCAGTTGTTGAACTTAGTCATTTTTACATCAAGTTTTTAACAATAGGGTACCCCTATGTCCGGAGCGATTCTCCTACAGTATTTGAGACAGTAAGTTTTTATTTTGCAGATCATTTGTACATATATCAAAAATGTGCATGGTACTTTGATTTTTATTTTTGATAATTTATGTCAAAAATATCAGTTGTTGAACTTTGTCATTTTTTTATTTCAAACTTTTAACAATAAGATACCCCCTTCGTCCGGAGCAAATATCCTACGGTATTTGAGACAGGAAGTTTTTATTTTGCAGATCATTTGTACATATATCAAAAATGTGCATGGTACTTTGATTTTGATTTTTGAAGATTTATGTCAAAAATATCAGTTGTTTAACTTAGTCATTTTTACGTCGAACTTTTAGCAATAAGGTACCCCTTTGTCCGGAGAAAATCTCCTACAGTATTTGAGACAGGATTTTTTTATAATGCAGATCATTTGTACTTGTATCAAAGGTGTGCACAGTACTTTTATTTACCTTTTTGATTAAAATCCAACTTGCTGAACTTTCAGAAATATGGGCTTGTTTTGTGGAAGGTTAAGCATTGAAAATTGATAAAAATTATAAGAACATTTCAAATATTCAGGGTCAACCCATGTGTAAGATATACCATCCATGTAAAAGAAAACCCGGTTTGCTGTCACAATGACAGCTTTCCTCTTGTTTATACATTTACTGCTAAAGTAAAAAAAAATCGACTATAACTCGATTTGCAACTCGAACTTTAACTTTCACTCCAACTCAAACTTGACCCTTCTTTCCCTGATATAGAAATCAAAGGTTATTTTCCATTACACACGGTATATATGGCGCAAGAAGCAATCAACTAACTACAAAGAGGAACCAGAGATCCACCGACTTGTTACAAGAGCAGTTGTACCACAGCCCGAAATAGAAGAAATGTGGTTTAAAGCATTGGAAGAAATGGAGAACTCTGACTCAACAGCCAACATCACGCCATTTACTGATAATGTGACAACATACTCGGTTGAAGGACGTAGAACCACTACCAAACTGAAAGGCCAAAGACAACCAACCACTTTGAGGGATGACACAACATTCGGGTACCATATCCACCTTGACGGATGACACAACAGTATGAAGAGTCTCATTCAGGTACCATATCCAAATATCTTAAAGTTACTCGACCACTTGAAAGAAGAACAGGAATCCAACAAAGTGACACTTATTCAAGACCAGGCCCGAGGAGTACGACCAACTAAGAGACGAAAGTATATACAACTAGGACAACGACTTCAGCAACTCAAAAAACAACCAATCAACAGAGAATTGTATGTAATTCAGTATGCTGACACTGCATCATCTTTGTTACATTTGGACTAATTTTTACTGTATGTGATTAAAAAAAAAGTTTAAATAAAACATTACATTGAACTGAGATTAAAATAAGTAGTGATATCTTCGCACTTAGTGCTACATGTATATGTTATATGACAGTTTTAATAATATGAATATTACAAAAAAAGTTTTTTCTCTCTTTTTTAAATATTCATATGTATTTACCTATGAAAATTATCTCTAAAAACAGTCACGCAATTCAATGTTTTGACAAAGAAAACAAGTCTTATATGAACATATTCCCAATTGTCCCACACTTTTTCTTACCTTTTTAATTTGTAATTTAAAAAGTTGGACAATTAGAAAGAGACCATGATGACAAACATATTGATTATTACAAATACTCTAGAGCACAATACATATTAAGTAAAAAGAAATGGGGCTTAAATCTTCCATTGTCTTTCTGAAACCTATATGCACTTTCCTTCGCAAATCATAAATGAATGTCACTGATTGAGCAATAATATCAAGTTATCAAGATAACTAGGCTTTCTATGAGAAAAATCGCAATATGTTATTGAAGATATCACTTACTTGTTTTAAGAAATCGCATTATTTTTTTTGCAATAAATATCACGTTAAAAGTACTGTAAAGGCATCTAAATATACAATCTATCCTTTCAAGTGTTTTTTTTTATCATAGTTCTACTGTCGAATAGGTTAAACTTTAAAATTTCGAGCTTTAGTGAGAACTTTTATGTTTAATGTAAAAAAAAATAATAACAGGAAACACCTACAATGGCTAAAATTATAGTAACATGCCACAATCTGCTATTACATTGTAAACTACGCATGAAGAACACGAATAAGACAAAAGACAAACATAGACAACGATAGGAACTCGGGACAGCCGGACTTGGTAATGGCACTAGCAAAAGCCAGTGGTAGGGTTAAACCGGTTTATGGGTACCCAAACCTCCCCTTTATATGTCTCGTTTCCCTATAGTATTATAAACATACGAATAAAACCCTGATAATAGCTGAAGGAGCCTAGTCTGCTGGTAGAACACTGTCGCACTACGGAAGAAAAATCAAACTCAAAACTCTTCGACGGGTTTGGTCAAGAATCATCATAAGCTTCAGTAGACATCGGCTGTATCAGTGAGAGGCCAGTGTGTGTGCAAAATTTACAGGTCATAAGGTCTCAAAGCTAATTTAACGGATGCAAGCAGAATATCTTGTCGATATACTTGAGACAGTAGAGCTATGATAATCAACGACTCGTATATGATAGATTTTATTTCTTTAATTCTGAACTAAATGGCATTTTTATGGGTTTGTTTAGTTTCTACCCCGTCGAGGGCCTCTCCAATTAATACTGTGACATCACCAGATATGACATTTACAGTGCATGGAAATCAACGAGAACAAAGCTGTTACAAGACTAATTAACAATGTATTCCTCAAAAAAGTTCTTGTTTCATTGATTTCGACTAAAAATAACTGTATTTTAGGTATATTTTGCTATCTGAAGATCAGTTCATGACCCTTTCAATATTCAATGAAATCGCGAGAACAGTTTTAGTACATGTTTGAGAACACTTTGATCTCACAAGGACTGAAATTTACAAGACCAGCATAAGAATTAGGAAATATGATTTTTTTCTAAATAATAAGAAAATTTGTATGATAAATTGAGATAAAAAAGAAAATCATTGTGATGTATTTCAGTTATTATGAAAACATATTTTCATATAGAGAATCACGCATGCCTAAATCAATATCACATGCTGTTTCAGCCTGTAGCCTGAGGAATGATATTGGTCGAGGGTATACAGTATGTGATACGGAATCGGGCATGTTTTGTGTTTTATTATATGCTTCAACAAATCAAAGATATAAATGAAAAATGTTTAAAAGTCTGAGCAGTCCACTAAAAGATTGAAAAAAAAAAAACTGAAGGAAAAAACTGTATTAGTTCAATGAAAATTTGCGAAAGGTAAATATGCGGCTTTCATTCCCAAAACCATAAAGAGGGCAAAAATAGAACTCTTTACTTCAATCATACAACTAAGCTTCAGCATATACATGAACATATACTATTGGATGAACTATCATTCCGTGACTCCTAAAATGTTATCCATCAGCAGCCCCAACCATCTCCCCAACTGACAGATAATCTATCAGATGTAATATTTTAGTCTCATTCTTGAGACCTTTAAAGTTGTTGTTAATCGTCTCATCAGGTTAAAACAAGATAAAATAGGATTTGTAAGTTTTCTTCATTCTATATTTTAATTTCGACGTGTGTAATTTGGATCACGACGGACGTATTTCATACTGTAACTTTTTTATTCTAAAAATTTGAACTAATGTGGGGGTACTCATTTTACTCATCAGAACATACTGACACGGTAAATATATACTTTTATGACATGCTTTAAAAAACATATGTATTCGATAATTCCATGGCTGGTGTAGAGGTTCACTATAAAGACGTCGCAAATACAATGTAATACGGGTCTAGAGAAGTCCCAAACAGGAATATGATAAATGTCTGGGGATGGGATAAATGATTTAGTTCTAGTCTGTTATGCGTTTTTTTTCTGGTTTGGTTCCATTGTGGAGAAGCATATGTGTGCATGATTTCAGCTCCGGCCATTGGAGGTATTTACTGTTATCTTGACTGTATAATACTTGCTACAGTCTTTGTATCAATAGCCGTTACTTTTTGATGGATTGTTGACTAACTGGTGACGGATATTTGACTGATTGATGACTGATTGGTCACTGATCGATGATGGATCCATGGATAACGGATGTAAACGTATTTTACTGATTTTTACGAATGTGTACGTATATAACGAATGTAAACGTATTTTACTGATCTGCGTTGTATCCGTCAGTAAATCACGTATGACGGATACATAAATATTTGGAATTTTAATATAAAACAAATAAACATAATAGTCTCATGTGCTTCCAGGTTGTTAGATATATTTTTTTAAAGAAATATTTTTTATTTTTTTTTTCGAATGCTGTATTCTCTTTAAATTTAAAGCATTTACTTGTATTTGTGAATAAGATTTGGGTACCTAAACTGCTTAATACTAGTCTGCGCTTTAAACTAAATCTGTGAAAATAACCAAAACAATTAATTTACTTTTATTTTCATCACATCTTTTCGAAGAAGCTATATAATTGTGAATCACAATTTTAATGAATTTTAGCATATTTAAGGGTTGAAAAGCTAGTTGTTTAATCTGCAGTTTAAACTCAGTCTATAAAACTGATCAAAACAATTTAAATTATTTTGAAAATTTTATTGATTATACTCTTTCGAGGGAGATTAATATTTTGCGAAACACAGTTTAGATGCGTTTTTAGCATATTTGCGGGTTGAAAAATCAGATTTTCAGTCTGTATTTAAACTCAATCAATATAAATGACCAAAACAATTTTAATCTTAGCTTTTACTTTATCTTATCATTTTAAGAAGTTTTTTTTTTGTTTGTCTGTTTGTTTTTGTTTTTTTTTTTTTTTTTTTTTTTTTGTTTTGTTTTTTTTTTTCAAAACGCGATTTATATGAATTTTAGAATTTTAGCAAATTTAAGGTTTGAAAGGTTAGATTTTTAGTCTGCGGTTTAGACTCGGCCTATAGAAATGACCAAAACAATAAAAAAAATTAAGATTTTACTCATCATATTCTTTGGAAGAAGTTTTGTATTTGAAATACACAAGTTGAATTAATTTTAGCATATTTCAGGTTTGCAAAGTCAGATTTTTAGTCTGCGGTTTAAACTCAATCTTCAAAGAAATCAACAAAACAATTTAGTTTTTTTTTTAATTTACTTTAAACTATCCTTTTGAAGGAATTTTATTTTTTGCAAAACACAATTTAAATGAATTTTACCATATATAAGGGTTGAAAAGTCAGATTTTCAGTCTGCGGTTTAAACTCAATCTTTAGAAATGAAGAAATCAATTCTAATTTTATGAAAATTTATCCAACTTACTTTGTCAGTTGGTAATGGGTCTGGAGCTTGCATGTCAGTTAACTGCTAGTTGTCTCTTGTGATTTTATGTTTATGTCCGTATATTTAGTTCTTTCAGTTTCATTTTTTACAACTGACTAAGCCCTGTTGCCAACTGATTTTTACTGTTGTTACGATTGTTTTTTGATTTATCACATTGGCTATAGGGGAAGGTTTGGGCCTAATAAAACTAGTTTAACCCCGCGGCAGCAGGTTTGCGCCTGTCCTAAGTCAGGAAATTTATTAAGCCTTTGTGTGTCTTGTCTTTTTTCTAGTTAATTTACTTAATGTCTATAGGAGTCTAGGATGACGTTTATTTCGCTGAACTTGATTACTCTTTATTCAGGGGCCGACTCCGACCTGCTGTTGGGTGTGGGGTTTTCTCACCGTTCATTGAAGATCTTGTGGTGGCTTTGAGTTGTTAAAACTCCCCTTTGGGTCGTTGTCTCTTTGACACAGTCCCCGTTTCCCTTCTTTTTTTCTATTCTATCTTTAGAAAACATTTTTATTGAATTTTAGCATATTCACAGGTTGAAAAGTTTGAAGTTGAGTAGGCAATTTAAACTCGGTCTTTAAAAATGACCAAAACAATTTAATTTTTTTTGAAAATCTTATTCATCATTTTCTTTCGAAGGAGTTTCACAATTTTTATGAATTCTAGCATATTTGAGAGCTGATATATCAGTTTTATCTACCTTGCGTTTTATGGAAATTTACTGTTTTTTTTTTTTAATTCAAAACCGCTAAAATACTAAGGCTTCATTCACTGTATGACACTCGTTAGATGTCCTTAGTACTGGATTTGGCTTCCTTTTTCGATGTTATTTGGTAATGAGTACTTCTTTTTTCGACTACTTTTGGATATGGCTTTCCATATTGTTTGGTTTAAATGCTGCTGATGAGAGGTTATGCCTTGAAACACGTGTTCAGCATAACGAAATTTACTGTTATTTTTCTGCAACTTTGGTATTTTTGGTATTTTTTTAGCATGCGGCAATTTATAAAAATGACCAAAACAATTTATTTTTTTAAATTTTATTCATCATAATGTTTCAAAGGAGTTTTATTATTAAATATGATATATTTTACATTTTATAATTTAAATGAATTTTAGCATATTTGAGGGTTGAACAGTCAGATGTTTAGTATGTGGTTCAAACTCAGTCTGTAAAAGTGACCAAAACAATAAAGTTTCTCGAAAATTTTGCTCCATCCTATCACTTCAGGTTTTGCTAATTTGCTAAAAACAATTTTAATGAATTTCATCATATTTAAGGGTTGAAAAGTTAGATTTTTAGTCTTCGGATTAAACTCGGTCTATTAATATGACTAAAACAATTTAAATTTTTCGAAAATTTTATTCATCATATTCTTTCGAAAGAGTTTTATATTTTGCGAAAGACAATTAAAATTAATTTTAGCATATTTGAGGGTTGAAACGTCAGATTTCTAGTCTGCAGTTTTAACTCAATCTCTAAAAATGACCAAAAATACTTTAATTTCAATATATTTTACTTCATCCCATCACTTTGATGGAGTTTTTACTTTGCAAAACACAGTTTTTATAACTTAAGCATATTTGAGGGTTAAAACAACGGCAGTAGACTACCGGCAGAATACCGACGGAACAAGGGAAGCGATGAAAAGTCAGGTTTTTATATGAGGTTTTCACCCAATATGTGAAAAAGACAAAAATAAAGTTAGATTTTGGAAATTTCCCTTCGTCCTATCATTTTGAAGGATATTTTTATTTTATGAAAATCAAACTTAATGAATATAAGCATATTTAAGGGTTGAAAAGTTAGATTTTTCGTCTGTAGTTTAAACTTTATCTATAAAATGACGAAAACAATTTGATTTTTGTTTTAAATTTTATGCATCATTTTCTTTTGAAAGAGTTCTATATTTCGTGAAACATAATTTAACTAAGTTTTAGCATATTTGTGGGTTTAAAAGACAGGACTGGGTTGCACAAACGTCAATTAAAGTGAATTGACGTCTAAATCTTAAATCGATTTGATTGAATATGTTAAGGATTAATTCACACTTACAATCTAAACGTCAAATATCGTTAATTGACGTTTGTGCAACCCAGTCAAGATTTTTAGGCAAGAAAAATGAGAAAATCATGCGTTTGAAATCTTAGGTTTGCATTCTTGTCTGAATCCTATAAACAAAAACATTCACTTCTCAAGTGCATACAAAGACAACAGAAATACATGGGAAGATAGTTTTAGAGAAATATTAAAAAGACAGAATATGAAATTTGTGCCAAAAAGACGGCAATGCACATCTTAAACTGGTGAAACATATACTGTTTTCCACAAATTAGATTCATTTGCATGTGAAGTACTTTTCGGGAATAACCGTCCTCAAACATACTAGGGTCGAAAACAATGGAACATCAGTAGACAAAATTAATGAAGAATAAATGAAAGTAAAACTTTTAGTTTTCAATGGTTTGTCAGCTTGTCAAAACAAGTTTTCCATCACATACGCTAAAAGCCATTATTGGAAAATTTGAAAACTGGGAAAAATTGAAATGCACACACGGTATTAAAAGACACTAAAAAAACTAAAAAGTACACCCAAAATAATCTGAAACCAATTCTGTATAGATCAAATATTTGAAAGCTAGGGGTGTATTGAAATTCTCAGGCCCTAGGGGAGAAGAGAAACCAAAAATGCTTTAAAAGTACATCTAAAATCATTTAAAAAGAAATCTGGCAGATGAACTTCTAACTTTATTTTATCACAAATTACTAAGTTCCTCACTGGGATTTTTTTTTAAATCCTAATCCAAAATACAACATTTGAAAGAATAAACCCTCTCTCTGCTAGACAGTTAAGTTCAGTATTCACAAATTTAGAAAATTTACACCGCATGAAAGAAGTAAATTGCATCTTACCAACAAATTTTATTAATTCACAAAATGTTATAAGAACATACAATTGATCAGCTAAACTGCAACTGTGAAATGTATGACTTAATAAATATTCTCTTTTAGTTGTTGCTCGAGTTCCAGAAGAAGGTAGTGAAATGAATAAGGAGTTGTCTGCTGCCATATTATCTGCAGTTTTTTGGTGCCCTACAAGAGATGGATCTACAAAATCCATATACTTATGATGAACTTTTACAAAAAGCTAACATTCCAGCTGATCATTACCAAAATGCATTAGAAGTTGCCCACAGAAAAACACATTTAGTCATGACGAGACAACCTGTCTATGTCAATAATTATAACCCAATACTGTTAAAGTGTCTGGGGTATTACATATATGTATATGTGTGTGTTTATGTATTTAATTAGCTCACCTGGTCAAAGGCCATTTGACCAATTCTCATTACTTGGCGTCCTTTCTCTGTCTGTCGTCCATTAACGTTTACAAAAATTTTCTCCTCTGATACTACTAGGACAATTCTAACCCACTTTCTCACATTCATATCTAGGGTTTCTACTTGCTAAAGATAGAACATAGGGGTGGAATGCAAACTCTGACCTATATTTTGAAAACTGTTACAGATAGAGAAAATCTTACAAGAACAAGATTGTTCAGAATGATGAGACCTACCTTTGACCACTTTAGTTTACAAATTTTATAGCTTTTGTCAATTTTTTCAAAAACTATTTTAGAAAGACAGAAACTTTAAATTGCAAAAATGTTTATCAACAATAGATCTACAAAAAAAATCAATGACTAAAATCATTTAATGAGGTCCTGTAGGAGTTATTACCCTTAAATGACGATTTTTTTTCTCAGAATTTTCCCTGTTTTTGACTGTTATTTAAAAAATTATAATAGCTACAAACTTTCGATTGCAAAAAAAATCTACAGGGCTAAAATGTCGTGTTAGCAATTTAGGCTCCTTGGATCCTCTTGTAATAGTATTCAGAAACTTTTTAGTATGCAAAAACATGTATCGTACACTCTAACATATGAGAATAAAGTGAAATTCGTCTAAATTGAACACCCTCAGTATCAAATTTTTAGTTCTGTTTAGAGAAGTGTTCAAATTTGACAGGATTTATTTGTATAGATTTTTAAAACTATAGGTACAAGTAGTGAGGCTTCGTTTACACAGGTTTCCAGATTACTTGGGGTTCTCTTAACAGGTTTCACTGTATGAAGAATTCTGAAACAAATCACAGAGAACAACTATGCATAATAAAATACATTCTAATGTCAAGAAAAACCTTGATTGATCTTCATGAAACCTTGTAATGTTATGGCCTGTTATTAGGTATCACAAATAAGAACAGAATGATTACATGCAAATCTGAGATTTCATATTTTGATAGAAGAGATACAATAAGAAAACAAATTTTATATTCTTAATTTACCCACAATTTCCAATGACAACATGGTGATATTCTTTTGTAATCAGTGCTCATAGTAAACCTCTTTACTATTTATCTTTGCAGATCAAATATGGACATACAAATGATCCCTTCAATATGGGCTTGCATTGCATACATCACTTCTTATATATGCAAACCTGAAAAAAACATGTCAGAACTCATGAGAAAGGCCAGAAAAGAAGCAAATGAAGGCACTGTTTCTGATAAATTATACTGCATTGCAAATCAGTTGAGGAAAGGCCGTGAGGTGTCTCACCATGAGAGTATCATGCGAGTGTTATCTATTCCATTAAGGAGATCTAATGTTTCTGTAATATTCATTCCAACAGACATGAAAGAAAACAGGACTAGAGTATTGAAACCAAAACACGTCTTGAATGCTTTAGACAAAGAGGATACAGATGTATATATGAATTCAATTCAAGATAAGTATGCAGCCAGACCAGATATCAAAGATCACGAATGCCTAGCAGAGTTGTTTCAAACTACACTATTACATCCGAAAAAAATGCTAGAGAAACAGATGACACCGAGGTACAGCCTGAAATAGATTATGATACTTCTGAAAATAGCCTCTCTCTGAAAAACAACCTTGGTAAACTAACAAAAAGGAAATGTCCTCAAGTAATACGCTACCATTTTGAATCCAAAGAGAAAGACTCAGAACAATACTATCATAGACTACTCCATCTCTATCTCCCTTGGAGAGATGAGGATGAGCTTAAACTGAATGACAGCTATCAGTTGAGGTTTGAAGAAGTTAAAGAACAGATTTCACCAGTCATAACACAATATGAACCGTTCCATGATGAAGTAGACAATGTTTTGGAAAACTTTGACCCAGATGATTTACAGCCGGAAATCTGGGATAATATTGCAACTCTTCAGCAGCAAGACCAAGATCATGAAAATAATATTCAGGATGATCCTTCCCATCAGCATCTTAATCCAGACCTTCTACCAGATTTAGATAAATCTTCTGAAATCAGGAAACGTCCAAAAAAGACATTTTTATTAACATGAACATTTCAATTATCAGATAAAGATTATCTCGACATGTTTGCCTCTTTGAACACAAAACAAAGACAGTTATTTGATTTTATATTCCAGTGGGCATCAAGGAAGAGGCTTCAAGATCAGAATTTACAGCCATTCCACATATTTCTCAGTGGATGTGCCGGTGTTGGAAAGTCACATTTGATTCATGCTATTTATCAAGGTGCCACTCGTGCTCTACGTACTGCAGGACAAGACCCAGACAAACCTACAGTTCTTCTCACGGCTTCTACCGGAAAGGCTGCAGCTGGAATAAATGGCACAACTTTGCATTCAGCATTCGCACTTCCTGTGAAAGAAAAAGGACACAAATTAGAATACAGAAAACCTCAGACTGAGCGATTAAACACACTCCGTACCAACTATGTAAATCTCAGTATAATCATTGCAGATGAGATTTCAATGTTTAGATCCAGAAGCTTACATAATCTGCATTTCGCTTTGCAAACCATCTTCCAGGACTTCCAAAATCCATTTGCTAATGTTTCGATTTTAACAGTTGGTGGTCTCCTGCAGCTAAATCCAGTAGGAGAACCTGCAGTATTCAAACCCATCTCGGAAGGCTACGAAGCTTTAGCAGGATCCCTGTGGACTAGACTCTTTTCCCTGTATGAATTAACAGAAATTGTCAGGCAAAAGGGTGATCCTCTGTTTGCTGAGATTTTGTCTAGAGTCAGAACTGGTGACACAACACAGGATGACATTCAAATTTTAAACAAACTTCAGAACACTGATGCCACAGACTTCCCATCAAACACTTTTCACATTTTCTTGACAAATAAGCAGGTTTCTAAATTTAATGACCAACAGATAGAGTTTTTGGAAAACAAAGTAACAATTTCGGAAAAGACTCAGCACGTAATAAATACACAAATTCAGTTCCAGTGACAATAACAAGTGAGAACATTTATGAAACAGGAGGATTACCTGCTTCCCTAATTCTAGCAAAAGGAGCAATTGTTATGATTACAAAAAATATTGATATACCAGACCATGTCGTGAATGGTGTAATTGGACAGGTAGAAGAAATTGATATCAATCCAACACAACCCTTAAAAGGAATAATATACTTGAAATTTAGTGAAAAAACATAGGCTCAGAATCTAAGAAAAGTAGCCCCCAGCACTTGAGACATTGTGTACCGATTCAAGCAATAACTGTTAGTTTCTTTATTGCTACACAGTGCAAAGGACAATGTTTCCGCTAGTTTTAGCTTATGCTTTAACTGCACATAAATCCCAAGGAAGCACATATCAAACTTGTGTTGCTGATTTGCAATTACCTTCAAACATGACAACTGTAATGCCAGGACAGATATATACAATCTTAAGCAGGGCCACGTCACGTACTGCACTGAAACTTTGCAATTTTTCAGAAGAAAAGATCAAAGTAAACCAATCTGCCCTAGAGGAGATGCAACTACGGATTGTTTGAATGGAAATATCCATTATATTCTTCTTCTGAAGAGCATGATCACCACCTGAGTTTTCTGAATGTCCACTCATTCAGTGCCCACCTTAAAGATTTACAGTCCCACCATTGTTTACAAACATTATCAGCCATTGGTATTAGTGAAACTCACCTAAATTCAACTCCACCAGACCATGAAATCGCAAATTTCTCAACAGTTTTCCATCATTCTACACAAGGACTAGTAATTTACTACAAAGACGTACCATCTGAGATACATAGATCAAAACCACCACTACAGTTATTAGCTATCAAAATCTCTATAACAGACAGAACACCATTCATTATTGTTGTTGTTTATAAACCTCCACAGATGAACAGTCAAACCTTCATCAACCTCCTGGAAGATGAAATGGCTAAAGTTTCTAGTTCATGCCCTGTTATACTCGGAGGAGACTTCAATATACAACCTGGTGATCCTTTGATAAAAAGACTTGAGCAAAGACTTAATATGCTTCAGCATATTTCACAACCTACACATCAATTTGGCAGCACTTTAGACCTAATTTTTACTTCAAAAGACTTAGTGAACTGCCAACCAAACGTCCTACCTGTACCAGATACAGCCCATTTTTGCACTACACTTTCTTTTAAATGACAAACAAGTAAGTGTTCTTAATAAATAATATATATAATATTAAAATATTATGTATAATATTAAAATAAACTGCAACCCTAAAGTTTTCACTGTTGATAAACTGTTTTTGCTTTCCATTGAAAAGATGATTCCTCAAATTACTTTTCCTTCCATTTTGATGTCTTACTTTACTACATATCCATATGCTTCTATGTGTTATACAAAATTATTTCCACCATACAATATGCAATAAACAACTGTGGATAGTGACAGGAATTTTTTTTACATACAGCTATTGTCATTATTAAAGAACATTGCATTTTATACAATAGAACCTTGTAAGGCATTGCACTTCCACCTTACTGCAGCGGCGGGGGATACATAGCTACGCGTAGCAATCTTGTTCTGGATGAATTCGAAGAGAAATCGTGAAAATTGCGTTCTGGTGTGAGTTATAAACAACAGGAACTGTATATGGAACACGCAGGTCGATTTATCAGCAAAAAGACTATAACTATGCAGTATAAAAATGGACACGACATTTTACAACAAACAAGAGAATAAAATTCGTTCAAGCTAACCTGATTGAGGACATCTCGGACAAAGCTTCAATAGACAATTTTTCCGTATATTTAAAAAAGTTAAGAATATTTCAATACATCAGCTAACGATGCCAAAGCTGTACCGGACAACGTTAAGATATTTGAACGTAAAACAGTCAGACTAAGATCCAAACCATGAAATCATGGACATATATACTGTAATACAGACAGAATGGTGCATCTTTTCACAAACCATATGGAATGCAAAAGTGCTGTCATGGTCGAAATTGCATTTGTTTTCAATAAAACAAAAACAGAATTTAAATGTTACTTTTGAGATGAGGCTTTTATTAGGTTCATCATTCCATCATTGACAATATATGTTTTGGTAGCGCCTAGCTCTCTTGCGACAGGAACGAGGAAACGTTTAGCAGAAAATAAATTACATATAATTATGCTTCAGAGAAATTAATGCGTATTTATGCCCTGTATTTTTAGAAATGTTTAATCAAAAGAAATATACATGTATGTATAACATGAAAGCCCAATTACCTACCATTCAAAAGATATACCTATTGATTTAACGTATAAAAATAGTTCATATGTTGACGTCAAGGTCATTCAGTTAAATATTACCCTATCAATTTAACAAGAAGTACATATATTAGATATGACAGTATTTTCATTTTTTAGCATCCAGAATATATACTAATTCCTAAAATTCCTCAAAAGAAGGTCATATTTTAAGGTCAAGGTCACAAGCCACTGGCATGCAGCACTTAAACATCTAAGCACAAAGAATGCATTGGAAATATTAAAGCCCTTTATCTTGCAATTTAGAAAAATATAACCCATGCTAAGCATTGTTTAACGCAGGTCATATTCTAAAGTCAATGTTTACGAGTTCAATTACAATTAAGTTCAAATTGTATGACATTTAACCATCTAAAGATACGCATTTTTGCAAAACCCAAAAGCCTAACTTCAGCAGAATATGTGAATTGTATAGTTACGTTTTTTATATTCAAATGTAATGCAGTGCTGAAAAAAATTGTAAACGATCTCTGACTGTCACTCTATGAGGAAGCCTTTTGCTATATAAAGAAGAAAGAAGAAATGTTGTATTTGAAATCTAACCAAGATTTATTTGGTTCATTATTGCATTTTATACGTAGATTACAGAGTGGAAGCTCTGGGATATTTTGACTCAATTTATGAATCATAATACTTATTTATAATAACAAATTATAAAAATCACCCATTTCTTCCTTGTTCCTGTTATGTGGAATTTTACATATGTATTTTATTTTCGCTTCCTTGAAGCAATGAAAAACAAACTATCAAATTATACTGGTCATTCTATTGTTCAACGATTCTAGAGTATCGTTTCCTGTCGATTCTGTTTCAATCTTGAAACCAGATGATTTTACAAAATATAATGTAACAAAAGTTTATTTTTGAGCTGGATCAATATTAATTTTGCTTTGCAAATTAAACAACCACATGCCTATACATGTATATACACGAACGTTATATTTAAAACTTAAGGAGTGACGAGGAACAGGGGTTCCAACCTAATTGGTTGGAGAAGTCCTAATTTGGTTAGAGTAACATCGTTTGTGTATGAGTTTAAGTTACTAGGAACGTTTAAATTGAAAAAAATGATTCCTCTCGGCAATGACTAAATAAATCCACCCTGTTCAGTCAATATTTATTCAAAATATATAATATTTCAAAAGCTATTGAAGGAAAACATCAATGACCCACATTTTGAACTTCTGCGATATTTTCGAAACGGGTTTTCTTTAATAACTTTTGAAACCTTTAATATTTTGAACAAGTATTGGATGAAAAAGATTCAATCAAAAGGGAAGATTTCTATCAATTTGCTCTTGATAACCCAAGGGAAGATTTCTATCTATTTGCTCTTGATAACCCAAGGGAAGATTTCTATCTATTTGCTCTTGATAACCCAAATTGATACAGAAACGATTTTGCTCAATTCAAATTAGGACTTCTCCAACCATTTAGGTTTGACCCTCTACTAGTGGGACTGTCTTACCAAGGATGCTCAACTCTTAGGTTCCCTAAATAGGGATGCTATATTATAAGGTCACTTTACCAAAATAATGTGTAATGAGTTCATGTGATGGTTAGTGTTCTTATAGTAAGGAGGCATTATGTACATGTATTTCATAAGGAACCGTGATGATTTGTACCTAAAGATAATATTAAATAAGGTCACCTATACAACTAGGTATTCTGGTGACTAGGTTTCAAAGAATGAGATTGCATGTATACCATATAAAGTACAAGTACACGGCAAATTTACACGTTATATATAGTGTAGATATTTTACGAAAGGATATGGAGTAAATGAAGATGAGACCATAACACATATGTAAACTCCAAATGCAATAATTTTAATTTTAATTGTTACTTTGTCACATATGCATTTACTCAAAATCTTTTCCTTCAACATACCATCATATATACATCTATTCTTAAAGAATCTTGTATTTTGCAACAAAATTGACATTTTAGTATACCCTTTATTCTGGTCACGACTAAAATTGTATCTTATTCATAATAATCAACTGTGCCGATACAAGCTGTGGAAAAAAGAGCAATTCTTCCTTCTTTGAAATATATAAGAGAAATTTATCCCTTTACCAAACAATAATTCGTTAAAGCCAGTCATCGAAAAGAACTGAGATGATTATGATATCATTCCATCTGCACTGATGAGACAAAAATTGTCGAAATGCGCATATACAGAACCTAAATTCACAGTAACCTCGGTATTTTGTTATTTGTAACCACAGGGCCTATGCCACTGCTGGTGGACTGTTAGTCCCCGAGGTCATTCACCAACCTAGTATACAGTACTTCGGTACTTGCTCGAAAACCGATTTTATTTTAAAATTTGCAATATTTAAATTTAAGAAAATTTTGTTAAAACCTACGGAGTATCTCCCTCTTGCATAGCTCTGTCCTTAGCTGATTTCGGCTTTCCTATTTAGATCCTATTGGTAATTTGTTTTCTATCAGTTTTTACACATACTTTGGTTCCTTGATTTCCAAATGTTTTGATTTCATCTGCACTGATGAGACATAAATTGTCGAAATGCGCATATGAAGAACCTAAATGCACAGTAAACTCGGTATTTTGTTATTCAAAACCAAGATTATGGAGGGTACCAGACAGAACAAATTCAGATGTACATGAACATGTACATGTAGAAGGGTATTAAAGATAACATGTATATTTGTACTCGGAGTTTGCTGTTTCTGGGACGCTGTAATTCTTACCTGAAGGTTTTGTTTGCTAGAAACGCAATCTTGTTTTTGAATATTTCAAAAAAAAAATTTCATACAAAAAATCGGGCATATCACAACCGAACGACATTGTTGTTAACAATACTTCCTTTTTCTAACATGATAATAATATATGGTGCATGCATCTTAAGATGACAAGGATGTGTATTTTATTTCTTAGATAGCCATTATTCTATTTAATACAACTAAATTGTATTGTTAAAACATTGCGGGAAGAAATTCTTGTAGCTTGTCTTGTACCTATTGTGTAAGACATGCAGATACTTATACGAGACCATAATAAAGATCAGAGATATTTCACAATTGTCAGAAATCCCGTTTATTCCAACAGAACGCAGCAAAATGAAGGTAGAAGACATAGAATTTCTCAGACACGTGGGAAATATAACGAATGTAAAACCTTTTTCTTCCGTAAACTATACATTCCCTTGTTATTATCGTCAAAAATCATCTGATCTTTATTGAGGAAATCATAGATCTTTTCACGATCGATCAGTATTTATAACGAGTGACTGACGTTTGAAATATGTAGATATGGTCCCTACATACTACATGTACATGGTACTGATAAGTCGGATATTTTGCATATGCAGAATCCAAATTAACAATGATTCGGTATTTTATTTATTACCACTGGGCCGATGCCTCTGCTGGCGGACTGTCAGTACCCGGGGGTACTCGTCAGCCCGGGAGTCGGTACTTCGGTGCTGTCCCGAAAACCGATTTATTTTGAAACTTGCAATAACTTAATTTCATAAAATTTTGTTTAAAACTAAGGAGTTTCTTCCTCGTGCATAACTCTGTCCTTAGCTGAATTTTGGCTTTTTTATTGAGATCCTATTGATTATTGATTATTTATGCTCTGTCAGCGTTTACACATATTTCGGTGTATTGACTTCCAAATGTTTTGATTTGATCTGCACTGAAGAGACATTAGTTGTCGAAATGTGCATATGCAGAATCTAACTTAACAGTGACTTCGGTATTTCGTTGTTTGACATCAAATTATTTCAAACTGATTTGTTGTAAGCTGTCATTTTGTTCTAAAGAATTGGGAAAGCTTTAATGTTTGATACTCTGGTGCTCTGCACCATAGGAATGTTTGTTTATCTGATCTTTTTCTTACTGCCAAGAGATTTTGTTGTAGGACCTGAACTTTTTTCCTTCTTTGTTTTCTTTATGCGGTCTTTTTCAGTATTGACTTTACCATAT
>MJUU01029552.1:0-10405 GCA_002080025.1 Modiolus philippinarum | reverse complement strand
TGACTAAGTCGGTAAACAGGAAGTAGCATCCCGACAGGTCTGAAAGTGCATCCCACAATATGGCATGACTACACAAAGCTTCTGACTAAATTTCAAATTTGTATCGTTTACAATTGCAGAGAAAAGCTTTACGAAAGTTGTGACGGACGGACAGAATGATGAAAAATTGACAAAGTCGGTAAACAGAAAGTTGCATTCCGACAGGTCTGAAAATGCATCACACAATATGGCATGACTACACAAAGCTTCTGACAAAATTTCAAGTTTGTATCATTTACCATTGCAGAGAAAAGCTTTACGAAAGTTGTGACGGACGGAATTACGGAATGACGGAATTACGGAATGACGGACACAGGTAAAACAGTATACCCCCTCCTCCTCCGGAGCGGGGGTATAAAAATTCATGTTTACACTACATTTTGTAATTAGGTCCACATTTCGTCAAACAAGAAGTACACATCTGACAGGAGTCAAAATAGGAAGTTCCTTACAATTAACCATATAGAGGCTGCATACCAATTTTGAAATCAATCCCTCTTGTAGAAGCTGAGAAAAATGTGACGAAAAATTAATTGTTTCACTACATTTCGTAACAAAGTTCACATTTCGTCAAACAGGAAGTACACATCTGACAGGACTCAAAATAGGACTTCCTTACAACTAACCATATAGAGGCTGCATACCAATTTTGAAATTAATCCCCCTTGTAGAAGCTGAGAAAAATGCGACGAAAAATTCATGTTTTCACTACATTTTGTAACTAAGTCCACATTTCGTCAAACAGGAAGTACACATCCGACAGGACTCAAAATACGAAGTTCCTTATACCTAACCAAATAGAGGCTGCATACCAATTTTGAAATCAATCACTCTTGTAGAAGCTGAGAAAAATGCGACGAAAAATTCATGTTTACACTACATTTTGTAACTAAGTCCACATTTCGTCAAACAGGAAGTACACATCCGAGAGGACTCAAAATAGGACGTTCCTTACAACTAACCATATGAAGGCTGTATACCAATTGTTAAATCAATCCCTCTTGTAGAAGCTGAGAAAAATGCGACGAAAAATTCATGTTTTTACTACATTTCGCAACAAAGTCCTCATTTCGTCAAACAGGTAGTACACATCCGACAGGACTCAAAATAAGACGTTCCTTACAACTAACCATATAGAGGCTGCATACCAATTTTGAAATCAATCCCTCTTGTAGAAGCTGAGAAAAATGCGACGAAAATTTTTTTCAGACAAACGGACGGACAAGGTGAATCCAGTATACCCCCTCTCTAGTGAGTGGGGGTATAATTTTGTTGAAAACTAAGGAGTATCTCCCTCATGCAAAGCTCTGTCCTTAGCTGATTTTGGCTTTACATTTAGGTCATATTGGTTATTCGTTCTCTATCAATTTTTTTTTTAACATGTTTGATTTTAAAGTCTTCCAAACGTTCAGATTTTATCTGCACTGAAGAGACCTTGTTGAAATGCGCATATATAGAAAATAAGTTAACAGTAATATCAGTATTTAGTTATTCTGTCAAGATTGCTGGAATTTGCTTAAGTTGAATAACGAAATACCGAACTCGAAGTTACTGTGAATTTAGATTCTGCATATGAGCATTTCGACAACTTATGTCTCTTCAGTGCAGAACAAAATCAAAACATTTGGAAATCTATATTGATGAAGAGATGATGATTAGAATAGAATTTTTTCAAAGGTCAAATGTTAAAATATTTTTAGTGTTGGTGGTTTTGTTGAAATAAGCAATCTTTGAAAGGGGTCTTCTCGAAATAATTGCAATAGTTTAAATTTACTACACCCAGCACCTGAATCGGTTTTCAGGGGCTCTGGCTACAGAGCTGCCGGGCGCGTCCCCAGGTGGTGGATATGGGAATGCCTCGTCTTTGCCAGTTAGTCAGGTCATAATACCGAAAGCCTGACCGCAAACCGTTGTAGCCAAACTGTGTGGATAAACGCCATGCTCCATGCAGTATAAAGACCCCTTCTATATATTTCTCTGAGAGCAGACGCATTGGGTATCGTATAGAAGGCTAAATTTCCCACCCCTTTTCCAGTGGCAATCAAAAGTAGTTGACCCGGTTGTCCTTTCCTCCTTCAATTCTTTCATCATTTTACTTACAATTTTTTTTTAATTGATTAACTTGTTCTCGTCCCGATATAGCTGAAATATTTCTCATTGGATGTTAAACTCTAACTCATCAATCAATCGATTAAATTTACTACCAATATTTTCAGAGCAAATGATGAAACTGGTGTTTTTTCAGTAGGGTCCAACCTTAGATTATGTGCTGTGTTGGGGACCATGTTTATTATCGGTTTATTATACAAATGAAATGACAAAATTTTGTAAGGACTGACCATACAACACACCTATAAAATTTGGTGAAGTTTGCTTTAGGGTTTTAGATGTAAAAAATGTGAATTTCCCACAGAGTAAATGTTAGGCAATGTTCACGCAGGCAGTCAAGTTTTTTTTGTCGAAGTGGAACGAAATGATCAATCGTTGTAACAACCTTCCCTGCATCATTCCAGTACAGAATAGTTTCCAAAGTTTCAGAACAAATGATGAAAACATTGTTTTCCCATATGTTCAATGCTCTCAGCCATGTAATAATGGGATCCAAACGAAATATGCATTTATCATAGAGGACCTCTTATACAACATTTCTGTAAAGTTTGGTTGAATTTGTTTCAGGTGTTGCAGAGAAGATCAAAATATGTTTTTTTCAACATGACCAATGTTTGACTGATTACGCGCTAGCATCCATGTTTTTTGTCGGATCCAACCAAAGTGAGTAATCTCTGTAAAGGACCTTCTGTATTTAAATAGTTTAGTTGCTTCAATAGTTTCAAAGTGAATGTTGAAAATGATGTCTTTCCCATAGTCAAATGTTAAACTATATTCCATGCTGGTGGCCAAGTTTTTATTGGATTAGAACGAAATAAGTAATCTTTGCAAAGGACTTTCCATTCATCATTTCTGTAATATTTGGATAAATTTGCATCAGTAGTTTCAGAAAAGATGGTGAAAATGTGAAAAGCTAACAGACAGATGGAGGACAGATGTCAAGTGATAGCAATAGGTCACAATGACCCTTTGGGTCAGCTGAAATTAGAAAATTGATGTACTCAGTAATGAATAATGCTAAAGCAAAACAGGCTATTTCTATATTTCAAGTGACATTTTTTCATGAAAATTTGGGTTTAGGTCAAGCAAAATTTGAACTCAAGGCCCAGGAGGCTGAGCATGTATTGCTTACCAGTCAAAATGCTTTCAAGCAAATGGTCTAAACAAAATGAAATTCACATAAGGTTTTTCCAAAAGGGTCAGAGATATCCATGTTTTCATGACCTAGATGAAATGAAAAATGTTTGGAAAAAAAAACCTTCCAGACATTATTCTATCAAATTTAGTTGAAATTGCTTCAGTTGGTAGGATTTTCAAAAAGGTCTTTTTCCAAAACATGTTCCCTCTCATGGCCATGTTTTAATGTCACATGGGAACAAAATGAGTAATTTTCATAAAAGACCTCCCATACTTCATTCCTGTAAAGTTCAGTTGAATTTGTGTCAGTGGTTTCATAGGAGATCATGAAAATGTTAGCGTTAACAGACTATAGACAACAAGTGATGGAAATGGCTCACAATGACTCTTGGAGTCAGGCGAGATGAAAATATATATTTCTTGTTGATTTAATACAGAGTCTATTATGAGGGTGTGTTCTTCAATGCTTGTTCCGTTTTAGCATTTGTCAACAAATAACTAAATACCAAAGTTACTGTGAATTTATTTTCTGCATATGCGCATTTCGACAACTTACAATGTATGTCTCTTCAGTGCAGATAAAATCTTAACGTTTTGAAGACCATTAACTCAAAGATGTTCGAAAACTGATAGAGAACAAATATTAAACCAATATGATCTAAATGTAAAGCCAAAATCAGCTAGGGACAGAGCTTTGCATGAGGAAGATACTCCTTTATAGTTTCCAACAAAATTTATAAAAGTTTAGATATTGCAAGGTTCCAAATAGAATCAGCTTTTGGGTTAGCACAAGACTTGCCTACCCCTCTTGGTCAAAAATAGTAAGTTACTTGATCAAAAATCATAATCCGAGATTAAAAATGTAAGGCCCTTTTCAATGTAAAAAACGTGTTTCAACACAGAAACTACAGCTGAAAGTGAAAGGCACATTATGTAGTTAAACAATACTCCCGCAAAGAATTCTTTTTTCCTCAGATGGAAACCTAGAATTCTTGTCTTGAAGCTATTTTTACATTCTTCTTAATACCAGAAATGCCAATTTGAACAATAGTTTAAGGAATCACAATGAAATGACGGAAAGGAACTGAAAATTTTACAAAAATACGACAAATTGATAAAATCGTAAGGAAATGGTACACCATCGTAAGGGCGTAAGATGACTTTTTAAAAAAGTAAGCCTTACGACAAAATCGTAAGGGTAGGCAAGTCTGTAGCACCAAAGTACTGACTACTGGGCTGAAGAATACCCTTGGGGACTAAGAGTCCACCATCAGAGGCATCAACCCAGTGGTAACCACTTAACTAAATAGCAAAGTTACTGTGAATTTAGTCTTCCATTTTTTGTCACGTTTTACTCTTCATATATCATTTGAATGCACTCATAATAACTCTATTAGTTTCAGAATTTTTTTCTCCCATAATTAAAAAGATAACCCATAAGGTGCCCATGTAAATTTATTTTTCTATGCATGGTTTTCACAGAGGGAGTTAATGTACAAGAACCAATGGCTCTTCCTGTGTAAACAAAAATAAAACAAGAAATAGTATACAGTTATCTAATGTGTAGGCTTGATTTCTATACATTAAACTCTAGGGAGAAATGCATTTCATTGGAAACCCAATTTCATGGTTTTAGTGAAATTGGAACCCAATGAACATTAGTACCTTCACGGTATTTGGTATAAGCTATCTGTTCACAAATCTGCATATTAAGTTTATGATATAAATCATAACAATACTTTAATAGTAACAATTTATTAATCATGTTAACAATATTTTTGTTCGGTACAAATAGTCGTTGGGTTTACATTAATAAGTGATTAGATCACAGTACATAGACTAGTATCTACTTGAAGTCCTAATGGATTATTTTACTGTAAGTTTTATGAAGCTATTAGAAAACTAATGAAGTGAGAACCTGAACATTGTCAACGAGATTTGGTTTTCACTTTTACATATATAATAATATTATAGTTACAATTGGCTGTCCCTTATGAAATGTTACCACTATCTTTCTAAAGAAAAGTAAGAATCTCTATAGTGGCTATGTAACCATTTAAATAAAATCACAGCAAGGGCTGTTTGGAAATGTTTTACTGTGGAGTGCCATATATTTTAGTACAGTCTTTCAAAGGAAGAATCCTATTTTACAATATTTTCAATACTCATTGACTATATGTTCAAGTTCTTCTCTCAGTAGTACTATAACCTACCATATTGAAAATTATAAACAGAACTTAAGTCTACTTAATATCATCTTTAAATCTATAAATATGGATATTGTTTACATGTACAAAAATGTTCAGTGTAAGTGGTCAATGGAAGATAACGTTGAAAACATTCTGAAGTCTCTACCAGAATGAGACATACATGTATAACGAAATAATTGAAAACTTCGGCAATATTAGTTATAAATGACCATTTATAATACTTTTAATATCCGGTTGGCTTCCATGAGTTATTGTTGTTAATTTTTAATCATTAAATTTGTCCGTTTTGTCTTCATCCTCTCAGGACTATTGACATGTATGTTTACAATATCACTTAGACCCAAAGTAAAGACCATATTGTAGTGATTAATGTATGCTATTTTAGGCTTGATATTAAACATCTACAAGATTTTTTTTTGGTAACAAATACATTAAAAGAACCAAATGAAAGTTTGAAAGATAATAAATGTTACAATTAATCAGCTGAAAAAATTGGCCTTTTTTAAATGGACAGATTCAATATATCCAAAAAAATCAAAAAGAGTTACGGATATTATGTTAAAATGTTATGAGTTTTAAATAACAGTGTATAATGATACCATACAAATACAAGGAGTCAATGTTATATGTCCTCAATTTTGTTTGTGGTCACATAAAAATATTACCATTTTCCACAGCTTACATAAACTCTAGGTATCTCCCCTTCCTCCTTCAAAAGAAGATGGAATATTTTATTTTATTATATAGATTGCGGTGAAATATTGAAATTTCTCAGTGAAATAAAAGTGATAATTAACTGTGAAATTATTTTCCATAATTTCACTCTAGGAAGTGACATCACAATAGACATTGTCAACGTCGTTGTTAAGTATGCGGATTAACATCGAAAATGTACATGTACAATGTAGTTCATGCAATGAATCTTAAAATAAACCACTAAATTTAAGAGAAGAAGATCTATATAATAAAAACAATAACTAATCCTAGATTCTGATTATCGAAAATATTCAACTCATGATCGAAAAAAGCGCGCATTCGTCAATTACTGCGTCATTCGATCATTCATTGAATATTTTGCGATAATCAGAATCTGGGATTAGTTATAGTATAAATAATGCATCTTATCCAGGTTATTAGTGTAAAAATATAGGCTTTTTTTCTATGCTCAAAAACAACACAGTTTCCTTCAAAGTAAAGGCCAAGATGACAATAAGCACAGCAAATAATGTGTAAAACAAACCACAAGTTGTGCAATAATAACAACCATGTAATTAAGCTTGCTTCAATTTGACAGAGTGGTAAGATCATATGAAAATATCTGGTTTGAAATATATAAAATATAGAAAAATAACCCAATCAAAAATTCTTTTTCAGTCTTCTATTTTCTTCCCTCAGTCTTTCCACTTCTTGAATAAGTTCATGATTGACAGAGTACTGCTGCAATAAATTAGTAATTTCATTCTGAAATAAAAGAAATATATATAATCTATTGGTTAAATATCATGCACTAATAAACATCATATAAAACTATAAAATACTGTACATTTCAAACAAAAGAAGTGGCCGGTATTGAATCTGGATGGCTTCTTTATCTACACAAGCACACATGTGAAGGCTAAGGGGGTGTTAACCCTAAGGCTTTCACCTGAGCCCTAGTGTGGAAAAAGATGTCTTCAACATTCAATACCTACCACTTATTTTGTTTGAAAAGTATGCTTTCTAACTTCTATCACAAAAATTACTTTATTCATATCCTATATTATTTTTTAAATTCTTTGATGATTCTTTTCATTAACTGTAAGTATGTATAAATAAACCTTATTTTCTCCATGGTCCAGTGGTGTGATGGCTAGTGAGTTCGGATTATAAAGCAATATGTATGTACTGGTAAGATGGATTTGAATCTCCTCTAGGGTATAAAATCATTTTTGCAATGTATTATATCAATTGTCGAATGGTAAGATAAGTAGTAGCTGATTTAAAGAATCCCATGGTTTCCATACTGCAATCGGTATGACCATTTGGTTAAAGATAAAAAAAATATCTCAATAATGACAAGCTACACAAACTTCTGTATTATTCACAAACTTCTTGATTATACAAATTTTAATATTTTCTTATCAAATAAGAGTTGTGAAAATATAGTCTCTAACATTGTTTCCAGTTTATTACGTATATTTCTCACATCGAGATAGTTAAATTTTCACATTTTAAAGTTCGAGGTTTATCCGAGAACTTTAAAATGTGAAAATTTAACTATCGCGATGTGAGAAATTATCGTAATAAACCGGAAAACAATGTTAGAGATTGTTTCTCTAATTTCAACCCAATTTATTTGAAGTAAAGCAATCTCCGTAGTCTCCAGTCTCAAGTATGCCGCAATTTTGTAGCTATCATCGTTGCTATGTGATTTTGTTGCTATCATCGTTGCTATGTGTATCATTCCGCCATTCATTGAAAGGGGTGTTGAATATAATATTTTTGATAAAAAATGTCATATTGTCAATAAATTGAGTTACCTTAGTCATAAAAATGAAAAAACCATATCACAAGACAATGATGCAGGTGTTAATTTCATCAACATCCGGTTGAACTAATTATTTCTAGAAACTGACACGAGACATTTACATGATTGACCAATCGCCAACTGAGATCAAACAAGAGCTGTCGCCGAATGGCAGCCAAATATACCCCCCACTCATTGCACCCTGAATCGATATGGTAAGTGCAAAATTAAGTTGTTGTGGACACAATAAAGGTGTGGACACAGTACAAGTGTGGACACAATACAAGTATGGACACAATGATATAATCTTCAAGAAAGAACTTTTCACAAGGGTTCCGATGAAAACACTCTGTCTAGATCAGACATATATAAAATTCACCTTTTTTTCAGCCTATTTGACATTTTACACATCTACATATAGTGTCTTTGTTCAAAGTTTCATCAAAATCCTTCAAGTGGATTAAGAGGAATTGTGCGTACGAGGTAACCCATACATAGGGAATCAATGAAAACTCGAAGTCTTAATTATCTCCCCTTCCTGGTTTCTGACAATAATTACATTCCTTCATGCACATCTCCATATAGTGTTCTTACTTTTTGTAAAGTTTCATTAAATTCCTTCAAGTGGTTTAAGAGGAGTTGCGCTTTAGAGGTAACCCATACATGGGGAATCAACGAAAAGTCAGTCAGATTATCTCCCCTTCCTGGTTTCAGACAATAATTATATTCCTTCATGCACATATACATATAGTGTCCTTCCTTTGTGTAAAGTTTCATTAAATTTCTTCAAGTGGTTTAAGAGGAGTTGCGCTTATGAGGTAACCCATACATAGGGAATCAGTGAAAAGTCAAAGTCGAATTATCTCCCCTTCCTTGTTTCAGACAATTATTATATTCCTTCATGCACATATCCATATAGTGTTCTTACTTTGTGTAAAGTTTCATTAAATTCCTTCAAGTGGTTTAAGAGGATTTGCGCTTACGAGGTAACCCATACATGGGGAATCAATGAAAAGTCAAAGTCCAATTATCTCCCCTTCCTGGTTTTGGACAATAATTATAGTCCTTCATGCATATCTCCATATAGTGTCCTTCCTTTGTGTAAAGTTTCATCAAAATCCTTCTAGTGGTTTAAGAGGAGCTGCGCTTACCAGAAGTGTGGACAGACAGACGGACGGACGGACAGACAGACAGGGTGATTCCTATATACCCCCAAACTTTGTTTGCGGGGGGTATAATAATACCCATGTTGATTATCATTTTGATAACCAACTAGTCAGGAGGTGTTTATATTTGCTAGAAATTAGAGAAATAAATTTCTCTAATTTCTAGCAAATTTAACCAACATCTGACCGGTGTGATAAAAATATTTCTCGTCTCTAGTGAGAGAACAAATCGAGTGAAATTTCCAGCCAAATTCATTCGAAACATAATCCTCGGAGTTTTACATTATGTCATTACAGAAACATTTTCTACAACTTAAACACGTTAATTATGAAATTTTTCACATCTTGTTTTTAAGCAAGCCTCGTTTTTAAACATTTGCAAAATTTATTTAACTCTAAGTGAGAAATTTCATAATCAACTTAGGGCTATTCCAGAAAAATTTATCACCCAGCAGGGGAACGCCAGTTTTATTTTTTTCTCTTGGTCCAGGGGGTCAGTCTGATGTTGACTAATGGTAGAAATAATATTTTTTTCTATTGGTGGTGGTCTAAAATATATGGCATTTCCCCCTGGATGGTAGATTTAAATGGAATAGCCCTTAGTTCTCTTTGTAGAAACTATATATATTTATTAATCTTAAAGTATACACAGCAGATGTAGTGTAGATAAAGTATCCCTGAAGGGTTGAGATTCGTAGTCACACAGATGACAGTATTTTTGAAACTTTAATGTTCACAAGACTGTGTTCACTCATGCAGAATTAGTGTCCTCAACTCAAAACAAACCTGTTTACCCCATATCAATGACCTCAGTAGTTTTTTACCAAGTTGTCAGTAGTTTTGCAATGTTCTCAGTAGTTTTCAAGAAAAATAATTCATACTCTTTTTTTATTTTAAATAGACTATGTTCCATCAGTGCTTATTCAATGTATCTCAGTACATTCACTTTCTTTTCTATATTTTAATCCCTGTTTACAACTTAATCAGGGCTGTTCCAGTGGTTAATTGGTAAACAGAAAAAAGTCACAGGAAAGAAAGTCACAGGAAAAAAAGTCACAACTAAAACTTTGCTATATATTTCAGCTTTTATTATATGGAAAAGATAACAAAAAAAAACTGTTAATATAAAGTAAGGAGGAAGGTCACATTTTAAAACAGGAACAATTCATATACATGTACAATAAAAAATCATATATCTTCAGTAATTTTTACAAAATTTGTGTATTTCTGTATACTTA
>MJUU01029550.1:0-11405 GCA_002080025.1 Modiolus philippinarum | reverse complement strand
AAAAAAAAATGGGGATGAAAAAGAGTCAATAACTACATCACAGGCAGTTGGATTTTCTTTAAAATTTCAGGGTATGTAGATCTTGATATGTTGAATATTTTTGCAATTTACACTTCACCTCTATCTGTTACAGTTTTTGAAATAAAAAATATAAAATGCATAAATTTTGAAAATTTTACGGAAAAAGGGCTGTAACTCTGAGACGGGTTTTCCAATTTTCTTCAAAATTGCAGGGGAGATAGATCTCGTCATTTTGAACAATTTTACACCTGTCAAATTTTTGATATCTGCAACGGTTTTAGAGTTATTTGCCAAAACAAGCAATTTACCTCTATGTTCTATTTTTAGTAACAGCGGCCATGTTGTTTGGTCCTCGGACTTACCGAACACATTTTTTAAACTAGATACCCTGGTGATGACCCAGGCCAAGTTTGGATTAAATTGGCCCAGTGGTTTCAGAGGAGAAGACTTTTGAAAAAAAGTTTACGACGGACGGACGGACGGACGGACAGACGCCAGACGCCAAGTGATGGCAAAAGCTCACCCTGGCATAGCCAGGTGAGCTAAAAAGCTATGCTGTTTTTTGGATATGTACAATATTATCTACATTTGTTGCATAACTACCATACAACATTTCTCGGAAGTTTGGTTCTGTTTGCTTCAAATAGTTTCTGATGCAATGGTCAAAGTATATTAATAATAGGGTCCAATGATAAATTAGATTCTGCAATGGTAGCCATGTATTTTTTCAGATCTGATCAAAATAAGCAATCTATGTAAAGGCACTTAAGGTGTCTGCAGGGTATTAACTTCCTATTATAGAATTTTGTGAAATTTTCTGTGTAGAAACATAATTGTAGTATTGTTCAAAATATAAATAAAATTTGGGGGGTCACCGTGCATTTAAGCGCAAAATCTGAAATTGAAAATTTCAGGATTTAACATAGAAATGATAGGGAAAATGATTATATGAGAACGTAGTTTGAAAAATTTATTATAGAATTTATTCATACTTTGCATGTGTTTAATTATCATTATGTAGTTTACATATAAAAAATAAAAATTAGGGGTCACCGTTAAAATAAGAGAGAAAAATTGCAAAATGTTAATTTCTCTACTGATATCTTTGTTAAATTATGTTATCAAATTATCTCCCTTGAAGAATTTCTGTGTTCTAGAAATCCAGCAACAGATTGAAAGCTCATGTATTTTAGCTCACGTTTTTGTAACGAAGATGTTATAATAATGATTAGGAATATAAATTTTAAATACATATGAACTTTCTTTTCATTTTAAATAACTATTTTGTTAAATTTCTTAATGAATGAAACCTAAATGAACAATTATTAGACAAAATGGCGGAATAATACCACTGAGACACCTTAAATTCATCATTCCAGTACAGTTTGGGTCAACTTGCATGAATAATTCCAGAAAAGATAACATGTTTTTCCAATACAGTAAAATATTGCCCTACATTCAGCACTTATGGCATTACTTGCATTTGGAAGAAACAAAATTTCTTACTGACTTTTCATACATAATTCCTATATAATTTTTTACATGTTTCCTTCAGTAGTTTTACATGAGATGATCAAATATGAAAATTAAAAGAGATATTTTCTGTGAAGGTGGCCACCTCATTTATCTGATCTGCACCAACAGAAGCATTTATGTAAAGACGCTACATACATCATTCAATTATGTTTTCAGTGTTTTCACAAGACGATTAAATTATAAATAAATATAAGATTATTTGCCTAATATATGTATTATGTAAATATTAAGATGAAGCTGAATTCTTGCTGACTTAGGAAATGTATGTGTCATTTTATTAAATCCTGCAACTAATATTTTACCTAAATGTACTTCTACTCAGTTTAATACAATCTAAAATGTTCAAACTTGACCTTAATTTAACTTATGAAAAAAAAAAACTTGACTACATTTTGCCCTTTTACATTTATGAGTACATTATCTAGATAAAACAAGTGAAAGATGACTGGATTTTCTGACCGATGTACAAATTATGGATTTCTGAATCAATGGAAACATTTATGTACAAATAGTCCAGGTTAAAGGTATAACATATACATGTACTATTGCACTTCAGTTAATTTTGATATCAGAGAGATGGGTTCCATCTCCATAAGCCACAGTGAACATGTGACCTTGAGGTAAAAGTTCAAAAGTGAAGAGTTACAAAAATGATTAGAATTCACTGTTTAATGACTTTTCTTATGCAAAATAAAGAAAAGCTTGCCTACAAAAAGATAAGTAAAAGCCCTGACATAACTGCTTCACTAAAAATCAATGGTGTAAATTAGAGGAAAATGTACAAGGTCATGGGTCAAAAACCATGGTTTGTGACACACTGCATTCAAGTGATCTTTCTACATGTCAAATGAAAGCATTCATGTCAACTTAAACCAAGGATCATATCACAAATACATGTCAAGCAATATTTACACATTGGTAATTTTTATAAAAGAAGTGATCATGTAAACTTAATGTGAAATAATGTTTTTACAAGTAGCCCAAGTAATAACATTCATAGGAAATTTGTATTTTTTACATGGAAAATTAATGATGTGAAAAGTACAATTATGTGTTTTGACATAAAATTAACGAAAAACTTGAAGCACATTTAATATGCACTTCAAAATTGTCTATATATGTACAATCTTACTGGTACCAACAAGTTTTTACATCTCCAAAAAAAGAACTGTCCTTAAAAGATATGAAATATTGGTTGGCTAATCAGAGCAAAAATATACATGTACATGTACCTTCATCAAATCAGAGTGTCTTAAACAACCAACACAACAAAGCACATATAACAAATCAGAGTCTTATAACTTTCATTGACATGCATAAAACTGACCAATCCAGTATTTTACAAATCAATAGAATAAATATAAACAAAACAGATTTAGCTCTGGTAAAATTAAAGCAAAACAAACTTGTCATTATTATCAAAATATTCAGACATTCCTTAAAGGCCTGAAATCAATTTCTCTTCACATCTCAGTAACATAGTACAGTGAAACCTGTCTAAACCGAAACCACTTTGGGAATTTGTTCATTGTAGAAAAGTGTCTGGTTTACACAGGTTCAAAATATATAAAAATTAATAGAAAGGGTCTTTACATTGTGTTTGGTTAAGACAGGTTTTCGGTTTAGTCAGGGTTCGGTTTAGACAGGTTTCACTATAATATCATGTTACCTGTCTTATCTGAATCTCCCCCTTTTCTATTTAGACAATTGTTGTAATTATAGAGGTCCAGAATAGATACACGATGTAGATATTGATACAAAAGGAACTTGCATGTTTGGTTTGTGCAGCTTTGAGATTTGGTCAAACTGAGTTGAGACAAGTTTCAATGTACATGTATTTTTCTACAATACAAATGTAAATGTCTTTCCCATGTTTATAAGTAACTTGGCCTAATAGTATTGCACTTTAGAAAATTAAATATCAGAAAGATGGTGCCCAAGAACTAGTAACTATAATGAAACCTTTCTTACCTAAACCCTTTTAGGACTGAATGATTTGTAGAGACAAGTGTAAGGACTAGAAGGGTTAAAATATATATACATGTATATATATATAGACACTGAAACACACAATTTTTTGTCTTTTTTTTGATAGGTTTCAGGTTAATTTTAGACAGGATTCTTATAACTTGTTCTGAATGGTGATGTTAAAAAAATAACTATAATACTCAAACTGCTATAAATTGAACCCTTTGGGACTGAAGGCTTAGACAGGTGCTCTATTGACATATATATGGCTAAGAATATTATTATTATACTTTAGGCAAATTTCTTTTATTATCCATTAATTTCATTGGACAAGCGGCAACTTTACTAATCTTTCGTTAGCCCCGCCCATTCCTAGCAACGGGTGTTAATGTCTAAAATTAACACCCCTCAGCTCTAAGTTTGCCCATCTTAAAAATTAACAACCGCTAAGTCCAAAGTTTGCCAATCTTAAGAATTAACACCCGCTCCAACGGAAGTTTGCCAATTATTATGCCTACTTGAGACAGAATATAAAAGCAAAATAATGATATGTATTATATTTTTTTCTAATGTTATTGTCCTAGTATTTTTTTTTTTAAAGCTTGGGCAACTCGGCATTCAGTATAATAAAAAACAGATTGCCCTTGGATGCAAATGTTAGGGTGATTAACACACTCAGTGAAAAAACTAGAGGTACTGTGGCCTTGAGGGCCACAAAATGATACCCCCCACTCTCCATTGGAGTAGAAGATCCAAATATAATTTGTCACAAAAATAGTTATAATTGCACAATTCCATTGTGTACTAAAAATTTTGAGAGATTTGCATAAAAAGATCTCGAAAATTAACTAAGTCGGTAAACAGCAAGTAGAAGTCTGGCAATCCTGAAATAACCATTTGCGGTAAAGGAAATCATTCTAAACTTGAATACAAAATTTCAAGTTGCAGTGATGAGACGATACTGAGATATAAGTTACAAAAAGTTTCTAAGATGGACAAAGATCTCGAAATAAACTAAATCCCTAAACAGGAAGTAGATATCAGGCAATCTAGAAATCACTACTTGCAGTATGAGACATCATTCTCAACTTGCATACAAAATTTCAAGTTGCAGTGATGAGTAGTTACTGAGAAAACTGTTACGAAAAGTTCTTAGGATTGACAAAAGATTTCAAAAATTAACTAAGTCGGTAAACAGGAAGTAGACGTCCGGCAATCCTGAAATTGCTACTTGCGGTATGGGACATCATGTTAAACTTGCATACAAAATTTCAATTTGCAGTGATGAGTAGTTACTGAGAAAACTGTTACAAAAATTGTTTGCTATCACAGACAGACAGACAGACGGACAGACAGACAGACAGACAGGGTGATTCCTATATACCCCCCTGAACTTCATTCATGGGGGTATAATTATCACCCTCCACTTCGTGTCGGGTGATAATTTTTTACCTCGTGTGTTAATCTACGCTAACATCTTCATCCAAGGGCAATATGTTTATAATAAATATTGAAACAGATTGGAATTGCACATTTTGTTTGAAGCAGGTTTAAGATTTTGACAGAGCTCAGTTTTGTTGTTATATTTATAAGTATGTTATGTAGCGGACTCGCTTTGAAGCCTGAATTCAACGCCATATAACTATACTTTTTTCACTACTTTGCCTGCCTTGCCTAAAATCAGAAAGCCTCTGGTTGGCTGTTAACATTGTTATGAAAACTCAAACATAACCACAACATTATTAAATAACTACATAGCACTTATATATAACTATCATGTAAAAATTCTCTACAAGATATCACAGATACAATTTTATAAAGAAGATATGTAAAAAACAGAAAATTGCACTGTTATAACGCATTGTAACATAAAAGACAGATTTAAAATACTAGTTTTAGAAAGGAGATGGAGAAAATTAAAATTAAACTATTATAACAAGTTAATATATAAAGCATAAATGCATAAAAATTATGTACTTGACAAATCACATAATAGAAAACACAAAATCAGACATTTTTTCTCCTGAATTTACAGATCTTTAAAATTTTTATTAAAATGAGGAATTTTTTTATCAATTACATCAAATCTTAAAATCTAACACATACAGAGTTTAAATGTCCTTGACATTTTATGTAAAGCAAAAGAAAAAACATAATAAAAACATAATACAGAATGAGAAAACAAAAAACAACATTCGTAATAAGCATAAATGTATTGTAACCAGTAAATGCATAACTGTAATACAACTTGACACCAAAAATTCTAATATTTCTTGTAGTCTGATTACATATAATTATAATCTTTAACATATTGTCAAGGAATTCATTGATAACAATATCAAAACAAGTCTTCAGTAGCAAACAAATTCATGAATATTACAAAAAACTTTTTTTATAAAGCTTTCTATTCAGAATGAAAGCCTTTGTTTAAATTTCCCAGCTGATACAGGGGTTGTCTTAGTGTCTATGGATGGTTTATAATTAGAATGAGAGCCTTTGTTTAAATTTCCCAGCTGATACAGGAGTTGTCTTAGTTTCTGTGGATGGTTTATTATCTGGTGTTTTCTCATTTTGATTCTCTATGCCTTTGTCTGGTGTCAAGGAATCTTGTTTCTGGAAACGAAAAAAAACAGCATTTCTAGCAATAATGAATGTATATGACAGTTATTTAAGAATGTGTTTTAATTTGTTACTAAGGGAAAGAATTCCTGATATTCATCCTTCAAATTATTTGTAATAACAACTACAATTTCTGTGGCCTTTTAAAGATGGATGTCTGCCTAAATATCTCTATGAAATTTAAGTAGGACCATCCTTAACAAAATGTTTATTTGCTGTTTATCGACTATCAACTTTGAATGTGAGTAGGTTGGTACATATAGATAAATCATTTTTTTCCTGGGAAGCTGTCAAAAAGGCTTAATTCTAAAGAAACATGCTAAAAATAGAAAAAAAAATTCTGTGATGTGTCGATAAAATTTTTGAGTAGGTAAGGTTTTTTTTATGAGTATGTCGATAAACAGCAAATGAACAATCTTTTAAGATTGGCTGAGATTATTTAATTTCTAACTTAGTAGAAGCAAATTATATGAACTTCAAATAGTAATAACAACTAGAATTTCTGAGGCCTTGAATTTCGTTTTAAGATGTTTTAAAGGTAAATTTGTGACTGTTTATCTTACCAGCCAATGCCATGGAAAAATCAACATAAAGTTAAAGGTCTGTAACAGTTAGGAAATTACAGGAAAAGAATTATAACAAGAGGCCCTCAAGAGCCTGTATCGCTCACCTGGACCATGGCTGACATAGATAAAAGGCATTTCCAATAGGAAAAACAAAAACATAAAATTTAGCAGAATACTTTTTTTTTCTAAAATTACAGTATTCTTGTTTGGTTTCCATGGCAACCAAATGAACAACCATTCATTTAAACCCATAACAGAACACCATTCAAAAAAAATTTGGGCAGGGCTTCCCCTTATAATCAAGGTAATACATATTGCTGACCACAATTCAAATAAAAATTCAAAAATTTGGGCAGAGGCTCCCTTAAAACCAAAAGGGCCAATGTAAACACTATGTTCCATATGGTTGCCATCTTGGATGAGGTACGGACCTGCCAGATACATTTTTGGATGGGACCACCTATAGACCATTGTGGCTTAGTTTGGTTCTAATTGGACTAGTAATTTCTGAGAAGAAGATCTTTGAATGTCTTTTCCATAGGGTCCAATGTTAAAACTATGTTCCCCGCTGGCAGCCATCTTGGAATTTGGATGAGGTACGGACCTGCCGGATACCATTTTTAGAAGGAACCATCTTAGGATCATTGTGGCTTAGTTTAGTTTTAATTGGACTAGTAGTTTGTGAGAAGAAGATCTTTGAATGTATTTTCCATAGGGTCCAATGTTAAAACTATGTTCCAATTGGTGGCCATCTTGGATTAGGTTCGGACCTGTCGGATACCTTTTTTGGAAGGGACCATCAAAGGACCATTGTGACTAAGTTTGGTTTTAATTGGACTAGTAGTTTCTGAGAAGAAGATCTTTGAATGTCTTTTCCAAAGGGTCCAATGTTAAAACTATGTTCCTTGCTGGGCCCATCTCAGATGAGGTATGGACCTGTCGGATACCTTTTTTTTGAAAGGATCATCTAAGGACCATTGTGACTAAGTTTGGTTATAATTGGACCAGTAGTTTCTGAGAATAAGATCTTTGAACGTCTTTTCCATAGGGTCCAATGTTAAAACTATGTTCCCCACTGGCAGCCATCTTGGATGAGGTACGGACCTGCCGGATACCTTTTTTGGAAGGGACCATTGTGACTAAGTTTGGTTATAATTGGACTGGTAGTTTCTGAGAAGATCTTTGAATATCTTTTCCATAGGGTCCAATGTTAAAACTATGTTATCCACTGGCAGCCATCTTGGATTAGGTACGGACATGCCGGATAAAATTTTTAAAGGGGACCACCCTAGACTATTGTGACCAAGTATGGTTCCAATTGGCCCAATGGTTTCAGAGGAGAAGATCTTTAAATGAAAAGTTTATGCCGGACAGATGGACGGACAGACGACTGACGCCAAGTGATGGCAAAAGCTCACCCTGGCATAGCCAGGTGAGCTAAAAAAAACTACTAATACTCAACATTTTCTCAAAAGTACAAATTTTAAACTTTAAACATGCAAAACTTTAGATAAACCTTCAAAAATATAAAATAAATCTTGAATTATTTCAAATTACCCAGTGTACTCTACAGGAAGGTTCTCTGACATATAACTACAAATATCAAACAGAAGTCACACATATTTTTCAATACAATTTGAAATTTAGTAACTTTCATTCAAAACAATAACAAATTTTCAACAGCTTGAAATTAAGATATATTTTAATAGAAGAATTAAATTACATTTTATAGCTATATTGTTAAACTCATGACTGGCAAATTAATTAATTTGCTTTTGTTCAAGGTTTTTGTAACTCATAGATGCAGACCTGTTTACTCCATATCGATGGCCTCAGTAGTTTTTTTACCAAGTTGTCAGTAGTTTTGCAATGTTCTCAGTAGTTTTCAAGAAAAATAACATGTACTCTTTTTTCCTTGAAATAGACTGTTTTTCATCAGTGCTTATTCACTGTATGTCAGTACATTTACTTTCTTTTCTTTGTTTCAGTCCCTGTTTACAACTTAATCAGTGCTGTTCTAGCAAATCATACATGGGACCCGGGGAAGGCATTTTCAAAAGCTGCAATGAGTGGGTGCTATTATTCAAGTCAGAATTCATGAGCAAAATAAAAAAAAATCCAATTTTGCATCTATGAGTGGTTATGACAACATTTAAATGCATTCCCCTATCCAATGTATGTTTTGCTGGAACAGCCCTCATCAACTTCTATTGTTAGTATGATTTACTGGAAACTACCAAATTTATAAAGAATTTACAAATAAGAAATCACACAATGTAAAAACACATTTACACATAGTGATTAAGTTCTTTTTTAACTAAATTTCAAATTGAAAAGAAAACACTGAAAAAATATAATAAACTGAAACATACAAAATGACTGGACAGGTTTATGACTGGGCTTTTAACTATTTAACTCCGTCTGTTACAGTCATCTTTTCCTCCATGTAGATACGATACAAGAAATCTCTATCACAAATGTGGCAAAAGAAATGGGTTTGGCTCTTTTTTGATGACCCCAAACATGGAAAATATTCCCTGCAGGACTCTTTAAACCTCTGACAGGCTTCTTTTTCTCTTCTTAGCCTTAGGGGAAGCCCTGGAATCAGGAAATATTGTCGTCTGGACCCCCTTCCACTTGACAGAAGCCATGCTTTCATATTTTGACAAAGTCTTTCAGACGCTTGACATCAAACAAATCAGATCATTGCATTCAAGCGCCTTGAAGACTTCACATGGTAAATCTATTTTCAAGATTGTCATAAGAAACAAATTTTTGCTCAAGAATCATCAATCGTCGTAGTTTTAACACAACAAATCGTAGATCGTATTTTTCAGCCGATTTCCATAGAAACTACGGCGAAATCGTAGATGTAAACACCTCTGTAGATGGATTAGCCTGACTTTGTTTTATTCAAGATAGTAACCCAGATGTAGAAACTGAAAAGTCAACATTAAATGACACCCCCTTAAAATACTTACAGAAAGAAGACATGTATCATCACACCACTTCTGGAAACATTCTGTTGCTAATACTATGCTTTCATCATCTGTTCTTTTACAGTACAACCTGATCAGCTGTTCAGCAAACACTGTGGGTAACATCAAAGATACCTGTAAAATTGAAATTTAACAAAAACAAATTGAACAAAAATAAATATCCTGGGCACCAAAATAATTATAATTCTGTGCAGATGTCATCAGACCTTTTATAGTACAATCTGAACGGCTGTTCAGCAAATAATGTAGATATCATCAAAGATACCTGTAAAAATCAAACAGCTATTTAAGACAAGATGGGAGCAGTCAGTGTGGACAGCTAATCCCTTCGCCTATAGTGATTAAATTTCCAAATTCAGTTTAAGTTTCAAAATAGTAATTCTCAAAAGCGGCATTACTCTCCATGAGGCATCCACTTACCTAAGATGATTGATGTAGTATCAGATATGAACCTTAATAGACTATAACCAGAGTCATTGAAGCGTAAAATGTAGGTCAGAGTGACCCAATTCTCATCTGAAGTAGCATCACTCTCCCAGACGCATCCACTGACCAAAGATGATTGATGTGCCACGTGTAGTTTCTCAGATATGAACCTAATTGCAAACTTTAACTTGAGTCATTGAAGTGTAAAATGTAGGTCAGAGTACCCAAATATCATCTGAAGCAGCATCACTCTCCCAGACGCATCCACTGACCAAAGATGATTGATGTGCCACACTTCGTTTCTCAGATATGAACCTTCTATAACCCTAGTCATTGAAGTGGAAAATCTAGGTCAGAGTGACCCAAATATCATCTGAAGCAGCATCACTCTCCCAGACACATCTACTGACTAAAGATGATTGATGTGCTACATGTAGTTTCTCAGATATGCACTTTAACACAAACTTAAACCTGAGTCATTGAAGCCTGAAATATAGGTCAGAGTGACCAAATTATCATCTGAAGCAGTATCACTCTCCCAGACTCATCCACTGACCAAAGATGATTGATGTGCCACACTTCATTTCTCAGATATGAACCTTAACACAGACTATAACCCGAGTCATTGAAGAGTAAAATCTAGGTCAGAGTGACCCAATTATCATCTAAAGCATCATCACTCTCCAAGAGGCATCCACTGACCAAAGATGATTGATGTGTCACATGTAGTTTCTCAGACATGAACCTTAACACAAACTACATGTATAACCTGAGCCATTGAAGCGTAAAACATAGGTCAGAGTGACCCAATTATCATCTGAAGCAGCATCACTCTCCAAGATGCATCCACTGACCAAAGATGTTTGATGTGCCACATGTAAATTCACAGATATAAACCTTAACGCAAATTTTAACCTGAGGTGGGATGAACAGACAGACAGACGGCCGGATGGTCGTGATGCTATATCCCCTCCCCAACTCCGTTGGGCGAGAGGATAATAAAAAGAATCAACCTTGATGGTTAAATGGAAAGTGCATATAGAAACTGTCTCAAATGTACCATCAGTAAACCGAAAACTTGCGAAAAACCTTTAATGGTATAAATGGTTGTTTTGGTGGTGAATTTCTTTCCAAATTGTTTGGTTTTATTTTTACACACTGAAATATTATAGTTTTCATATTTGTTACTGCATACAGTCCCATATGTTTTTATGTGTACAAGTTTGGCAATAAAGGGAAAATTAAGGACACCCAAAAATAAACATACCAT
>MJUU01029548.1:1031-15768 GCA_002080025.1 Modiolus philippinarum | reverse complement strand
GGCACTGAACCGTCAAATTGAGGTCAAGGTCAAAAGCCATATCACAGAATGACATGTACTAGCCAAGACCAAGCTATATACCAAATATCATTCACCTATAGCTTGTAGTTATTGACAAAAAGACTTAAGCAAAAAAATTAACCTGGGCGCTGAACCGTGAAATTGAGGTGAAGGTCAAAAGCCATCTCACGGACTGACATGTACTAGCCTAGACCACGCCATATACCAAATATCATTGACCTATAGCTTGTAGTTATTGACAAACAGACTTTAGCAAAAAAACTTCACCGGGTCTTTGGAAAGTGAATTGAGGTCAAGGTCAAAAGCCATATGGCAGACTGACATGTACTTACCAAGACCAAGCTGTATACCAAATATCATTGACCTATAGCTTGTAGTTATTGACAAATAAACTTGAGCAAAAAAAATTAACCTGGGCACTGAACCGTCAAATTGAGGTCAAGGTCAAAAGCCATATCACAGACTGACATGTACTAGCCAAGACCAAGCTATATACCAAATATCATTGACCTATAGCTTGTAGTTATTGACAAATAGACTTAAGCAAAAAAATTAACCTGGGCGCTGAACCGTGAAATTGAGGTCAAGGTCAAAAGCCATATCACAGACTGACATGTACTAGCCTAGACCAAGCCATATACCAAATATCATTGACCTATAGCTTGTAGTTATTGACAAATAGACTTAAGAAAAAAATTAACCTGGGCACTGAACCATGAAATTGAGGTCAAGGTCAAAAGCCATATCACAGACTGACATGTTCTTCCGGAGACCAAGCTATATACCAAATATCATTGACCTATAGCTTGTAGTTATTGACAAATAGACTTAAGCAAAAAAATTAACCTGGGCACTGAACCGTGAAATTGAGGTCAAGGTCAAAAGCCATATGGCAGACTGATATGTACTTACCAAGACCAAAGTACATACCAAATATCATTAACCTATAGCTTGTAGTTATGGACAAATAGACTTAAGAAAAAAAAATAACCTGGGCACTGAACCATGATATTGAGGTCAAGGTCAAAAGCCATATCACAGACTGACATGTACTAGCCAAGACTAAGCTATATACCAAATATCATTGACCTATAGCTTGTAGTTATTGACAAACAGACTTTAGCAAAAACACTTAACCGGGTCTTTGCACCGTGAATTGAGGTCAAGGTCAAAAGCCATATGGCAGACTGACATGTACTTACCAAGACCAAGTTGTATACCAAATATCATTGACCTATAGGTTGTAGTTATTGACAAATAGACTTAAGCAAAAAAAAATTAACCTGGGCACTGAACCGTGAAATTGAGGTCAAGGTCAAAAGCCATATCACAGACTGACATGTAGTAGCCAAGACCAAGCTGGATACCAAATATCATTGACCTATAGCTTGTAGTTATTGACAAATAGACTTAAGCAAAAAAAATTAACCTGGGCACTGAACCGTGAATTGAGGTCAAGGTCAAAAGCCATATGGCAGACTGACATGTACTTACCAAGACCAAGTTATATACCAAATATCATTGACCTATAGCTTGTAGTTATTGACAAATAAACTTAAGGAAAAAAATTAACCTGGGCACTGAACCGTGAAATTGAGGTCAAGGTCAAAAGCCATATCACAGACTGGCATGTACTAGCCAAGACCAAGCTATATACCAAATATCATTGACCTATAGCTTGTAGTTGTTGACAAACAGACTTTAGCAAAAAACTTCACCGGGTCTTTGGACCGTGAATTGAGGTCAAGGTCAAAAGCCATATAGCAGACTGACATGTACTTACCAAGGCCAAGCTGTATACCAAATATCATTGACCTATAGCTTGTAGTTATTCACAAATAAACTTGAGCAAAAAAAAAATTAACCTGGGCACTGAACCGTCAAATTGAGGTCCAGGTCAAAAGCCATATCACAGACCGACATGTACTAGCCAAGACCAAGCTATATACCAAATATCATTGACCTATAGCTTGTAGTTATTGACAAATAGACTTAAGCAAAAAGAATTAACCTGGGCACTGAACCGTGAAATTGAGGTCAAGGTCAAAAGCCATATCTTAGACTGACATGTACTAGCCAAGACCAAGCTGGATACCAAATATCATTGACCTATAGCTTGTAGTTATTGACAAATAGACTTAAGCAAAAAAAATTAACCTGGGCACTGAACCGTGAAATTGAGGTCAAGGTCAAAAGCCATATCACAGACTGACATGTACTAGCCAAGACCAAGCTATATACCAAATATCATTGACCTATAGCTTGTAGTTATTGACAAANACCGGGTCTTTGGACCGTGAATTGAGGTCAAGGTCAAAAGCCATATAGCAGACTGACATGTACTTACCAAGGCCAAGCTGTATACCAAATATCATTGACCTATAGCTTGTAGTTATTCACAAATAAACTTGAGCAAAACAAAATTTACTTGGGCACTGAACCGTGAAATTGAGGTCAAGGTCAAAAGCCATATCACAGACTGACATGTACTAGCCAAGACCAAGCTATATACCAAATATCATTGACCTATAGCTTGTAGTTATTGACAAACAGACTTTAGCAAAAAAACTTAACCGGGTCTTTGGACCGTGAATTGAGGTCAAGGCCAAAAGCCATACGGCAGACTGACATGTTCTGACCGAGACCAAGCTTTATACCAAATATCATTGACCTATAGCTTGTAGTTATTGACAGACTTAAGCAAAAAAATTAACCTGGGCACTGAACCGTGAAATTGAGGTCAAGGTCAAAAGCCATATGGCAGACTGATATGTGCTTACCCAGACCAAGCTATATACCAAATATCATTGACCTATAGCTTGTAGTTATTGACAAATAGACTTAAGAAAAAAAATTAACCTGGGCACTGAACCATGAAATTGAGGTCAAGGTCAAAAGCCATATCACAGACTGACATGTACTTACCAAGACCAAGCTATATACCAAATATCATTGACCTATAGCTTGTAGTTATTAACAAACAGACTTAAGGAAAAAACTTAACCTGGGCACTGAACCGTGAAATTGAGGTCAAGGTCAAAAGCCATATGGCAGACTGACATATACTTACGAAGACCAAGTTATATACCAAATATCATTGACTTATAGCTTGTAGTTATTGACAAATAAACTTAAGCAAAAAAAATCAACCTGGGCACTGAACCGTGAAATTGAGGTCAAGGTCAAAAGCCATATCACAGACTGACATGTACTAGCCAAGACCAAGCTATATACCAAATATCATTGACCTATAGCTTGTAGTTATTGACAGACTTTAGCAAAAAAACTTCACCGGGTCTTTGGACCGTGAATTGAGGTCAAGGTCAAAAGCCATATGGCAGACTGACATGTACTTACCAAGACCAAGCTATATACCAAATATCATTGACCTATAGCTTGTAGTTATTGACAAACAGACTTAAGGAAAAACTTAACCTGGGCACTGAACCGTGAAATTGAGGTCAAGGTCAAAAGCCATATCACAGAGTGACATGTACTAGCCAAGACCAAGCTATATACCAAATATCATTGACCTATTGCTTGTAGTTATTGACAAACAGACTTAAGGAAAAAACTTAACCTGGGCACTGAACCGTGAAATTGAGGTCAAGGTCAAAAGCCATATCACAGACTGACATGTACTAGCCAAGACCAAGCTATATACCAAATATCATTGACATATAGCTTGTAGTTATTGACAAACAGACTTTAGCAGAAAAACTTCACCGGGTCTTTGGACCGTGAATTGAGGTCAAGGTCAAAAGCCATATGGCAGACTGACATGTACTTACCCAGACCAAGCTGTATACCAAATATCATTGACCTATAGCTTGTAGTTATTGACAAATAAACTTGAGCAAATAAAAATTAACCTTGGCACTGAACCGTCAAATTGAGGTCAAGGTCAAAAGCCATATCACAGACTGACATGTACTAGCCAAGACCAAGCCATATACCAAATATCATTGACCTATAGCTACTAGTTATTGACAAACAGACTTTAGCAAAAACACTTAACCGGGTCTTTGGACCGTGAATTGAGGTCAAGGCCAAAAGCCATACGGCAGACTGACATGTTCTTACCGAGACCAAGCTATATTCCAAATATCATTGACCTAAAGCTTGTAGTTATTGACAAACAGACTTAAGCAAAAAAAATTAACCTGGGCACTGAACCGTGAAATTGAGGTCAAGGTCAAAAGCCATATGGCAGACTGATATGTACTTACCCAGTCCAAGCTATATACCAAATATCATTGACCTATAGCTTGTAGTTATTGACAAATAGACTTAAGAAAAAAAATTAACCTGGGCACTGAACCATGAAATTGAGGTCAAGGTCAAAAGCCATATCACAGACTGACATGTACTAGCCAAGACCAAGCTATATACCAAATATCATTGACCTATAGCTTGTAGTTATTGACAAACAGACTTTAGCAAAAAAAAACTTAACCGGGTCTTTGGACCGTGAATTGAGGTCAAGGTCAAAAGCAATATGGCAGAATGACATTTACTTACCAAGACCAAGCTATATACCAAATATCATTGACCTATAGCTTGTAGTTATTGACAAATAGACTTAAGGAAAAAAAATTAACCTACGCACTGAACTGTGAAATTGAGGTCAAGGTCAAAAGCCATATCACAGACTCACATTTACTATCCAAGACCAAGCTGTATACCAAATATCATTGACCTATAGCTTGTAGTTATTGACAAACAGACTTAAGCAAAAAAAAATTAAACCGGGTCTTTCGACCGTGAATTTAGGTCAAGGTCAAAAACATATGGCAGACTGACATGTACTTGACATGTACTTACCAAGACCAAGCTATATACCAAATATCATTGACCTATAGCTTGTAGTTATTGACAAACAGACTTAAGCAAAAAACACTTAACCTGGGCACTGAGCCGTGAAATTGAGGTCAAGGTCAAAAGCCATATCACAGACTGACATTTACTAGCCAAGACCAAGCTATATACCAAATATCATTGACCTATAGCTTGTAGTTATTGACAAACAGACTTAAGCAAAAACACTTAACCTGGGCACTGAGCCGTGAAATTGAGGTCAAGGTCAAAAGCCATATCACAGACTGACATGTACTTACCAAGACCAAGCTATATACCAAATATCATTGACCTATAGCTTGTAGTTATTGACAAATAGACTTAAGCAAAAAAAAATTAACCTGGGCACTGAGCCATGAAATTGAGGTCAAGGTCAAAAGCCATATCACAGACTGACATTTACTAGCCAAGACCAAGCTATATACCAAATATCATTGACCTACAGCTTGTAGTAATTGACAAACAGACTTTAGCAAAAAAATTTAACCGGGTCTTTGGACCGTGAATTGAGGTCAAGGTAAAAAGCCATATGGCAGACTGACATGTACTTACCAAGACCAAGCTGTATACCAAATATCGTTGACCTATAGCTTGTAGTTATTGACAAATAGACTTAAGAAAAAAAAAATAACCTGGGCACTGAACCGTGAAATTGAGGTCAAGGTCAAAAGCCATATCACAGACTGACTTGTACTAGCCAAGACCAAGCTATATACCAAATATCATTGACCTATAGCTTGTAGTTATTGACAAATAGACTTAAGCAAAAAAAAATTAACCTGGGCACTGAACCGTGAAATTTATGTCAAGGTCAAAAGCCATATCACAGACTGACTTGCACTAGCCAAGACCAAGCTATATACCAAATATCATTGACCTATAGCTTGTAGTTATTGACAGACTTAAGCAAAAAAAATTAACCGGGTCTTTGGACCGTGAATTGAGGTCAAGGTCTAAAGCCATATCACAGACTGACATGTACTAGCCAAGACCAAGCTATATACCAAATATCATTGACCTATAGCTTGTAGTTATTGACAAACAGACTTTAGCAAAAAAACTTAACCGGGTCTTTGGACCGTGAATTGAGGTCAAGGTCAAAAGCCATATCACAGACTGACATGTACTTACCAAGACCAAGCTATATACCAAATATCATTGACCTAAAGCTTGTAGTTATTGACAAACAGACTTAAGCAAAAAAACTTAACCTGGGCACTGAACCGTGAAATTGAGGTCAAGGTCAAAAGCCATATGGCAGACTGGCATGTACTTACCAAGACCAAGCTTAATACTAAATATCGTTGATCTATAGCTTGTAGTTATAAGTAGACTTAAGCAAAAAAACTTGACCTGGTCACTGGACCGTGAAATTGAGGTCAATGTCAAAAGCCATATGGCAGACTGACATGTACTAACCAAGACCAAGCTATATACCAAATATCATTGACATATCACTGTAGTTTTTGAGAAATGGACTTAAGCAAAAAAAACTTAACCTGGTCACTAGATCTCGAAGTATAAGTCAAGGTCATTTAATTTTGTGTCCTGCAGATAGGGTTTGCCGTAAGCTACCTATGGACCAAATATAAAGTTCCTACATCAAAGGCTTCTACATAATAACTTGAGTTTACGCCGCCGTCGCCGTTGCCGTCATACTTTGCACGCCTATGTCGCGCTTTCCGCGACTTTCGTCGTGGGCGAGACAAAAATCCAATCGAAATCCGATGTAAAAGATTTGACTTATTTAGAAAAATTGCAATATTTGGCCCCTTTGACACCTTGTAGCTCGGAAACGGTAAGAGCTACAAACATCCGTTGACATACTACTGAGGGCTTAGATCAAGAGGAATCTAAAGAAAAATATCCCATCGAAATTCGAAGAAAAATAAAGATTTGACATATTTAGAAAAATTGTAATTTTGGCCCCTTTGAACCCTTGTAGCTTGGAAACAGTAAGAGCTACGCCAAATCCGTTGACATATCGCTGAAAGCTTAGATCAAGAGGAATCTAAAGAAAAAATACCATAGGAATCCGATGGAAAATAAAAATTAAAAATAATCTGCAAATTCGGTATTTTGGCCCGTTCGGCCCTTCATAGCTGGGAAAGGAAACGAGTTACTAAAAATCTAATTACTGAGCTCCTTATTAATTTTTCGCAAGGAATCAATTGAAAAAAACTACATCAAATTGGACTTAAAATAAGAAAATACTTTTTCGAGATTCGCCCCTGTTGGGCCCATTTATCTCGTGAGCGCTACATAAAACATGAAATCAGTTGGTATACTACCGATTTGAAATTTCCTCAGGAGCACACTTATACAAACCCCATCAAAATGCAATAAACAATAAAGATCCTACAATCAAATATGTGAAAACATCCAATTTCATCCTTTTTGGCCCCTTTTTCTGAAACGGATGGGGCCACCAACTCTAAATTAAAACCTCTGTTTACGCGTGTGCCAAGATACATGATACATCATACTTAAATTTCATTAAAGATCCGTCAACTAGAAGCAAAGATATGCTGTCCACAGACGCTGAAGACGCGGTCGTATAAAAACTTACCTAATCATAAAGTGAAACCATGCATGTTCAGTAGATTGACCATAAAATTGAGGTCAAGGTCTAAAACTATATGGCAGTCTCATGTACTAACCATGACAAAGCTTTATACCAAATGTTACGGAGTACCACTTATACTAAGTGAAAATCAGATCCGCATCCATGATTTATGGGAAACACGATGTATGAATGACATTCCGTCAAAAACAGTGCTAAGGGCTGTCTTAAGCTGTTAATGAGGTATGTACATAGCTCATTGTTGATGGCATCCTTTAGTGATTTCAATATGAAGAACAACAATTTAAGTACGTTCCATTGCTTGGTGCAACAATGTTGTTGTAGAGACTGCCTTATGTTTATTTACTCAATATCCTTGCTCCGTTATTTAAGACCTGAGTTTGCCATTCCTGCAGTGTGTTTGCTGTCCGTAAAAAGATTACCAATGATATACAGTTATGCTCTCTATATGTATTGGAATGTATTTCAGTTATGATGTATTTGTTCTCGAGAGAAATTTTCATATTGATACACTATCATACTTTCAAATTTTGGCAATTTGTCTAAATGTTATTCTGACCACCTGTATGTAGTGCTCACACCTCACTTTTTACAGTGTCAATTATTCCTGCAAAATGATTCTATTAGTGCCATGTGATTGTTTGTATGTTGTGTTTGTTGACGATCCCGCATCCATGAGAATTAGAAATAAATGATGTACCATTGTTCGACATTAAGAAATAGATTTTGCTCCAACTTGTGCTATTCTACACACTAATAATGACTAAGTTATAGGTAACTTGTATGAATTTACTTTGATCTGCAGTAACTGATATTCTCAGTATCACCAAAATGGACACTATCACTAAAATATCTGGTCACTGTGAAGTGTCACATGTTGTTTGCTATACTGACGTCATGTTTTGGTACTATTTGTAGTGTTCATACGAGTAATATGTTGAATGAAAGAATGCATATAAATTATAGCAAACACAATAGATTAATAGTGTTAAAATAGACATTTTATCTTATTTCTATTCATTATAGAGTTCTATTTATCATTTTGTGAATTCCCGATAAAAGAAATATGGGACATCTTGTTTTTGATACGGACTTTATCACGGCGTAGCACATCAAGCTCGCTCTAACAGGCTCACTTGATACTGGCTGTGATAAATTTTTGCACTTGATATCAAAAGCCATATAGCAGACTGTCATGTACTAACCAACACCAAGCAATTTACAAAATATTAATGACATCCCTTTTGTAATTATTGAGTAAAATAGTTACAAAAACCTGGCCTCATGACCGCCGATATCTCGATGACAGGTTGTTATGTACTAAAAAGGATCAAGCTTTATACCAAATATCATTTACCTTCCACTTGTAGTTATTGAGAAACAAACTAAAACAGAAAAGCTTAACCTGATCACTAGACCGTGAAATTGAGGTCAAAGTCAAAATCCATATTGTTGACAGTTATGTACTACTAAGAACAACTTACATGCCAAATATCATTGCCCTTTCACTGAAATCAGGAAACTCTAGTTATAATATAAACATAACCAAGTTCACTAGACCACGAAATTGAGGTTAAGGTCAAAATCCATATAGCAGACTGTCGTGTGCTACCAAGACAATGCTATGTATCAAAGATAACTGATTTACCACTTGAAGTTATAAAGAAATGTAAAATAAAGACTCAGAGACTGAGCCTGTGTCGCTCCCTGACAAAATGCTTCCATGCCATGCATGACCAAAAAAGATGTATTTTTCCAATGAGGTCTAATGTTAAGCTATGTTCTCCATTGGCACAAGTGTTTTTAGTCTGATCCTATTGAAATGAGTATTTTTTGCAAAGGACCTTTAATACACCATTCCATCACAGTTCGGTTAAATTTGCTTAAATAGTTTCAGAGAAGATAATGAAAAGTATAGTTTTCACATACCGCCCTACGATGTTCAACTATGTTCTGCACTGTTTTTTGTTGGATCGAAATGAAACGAGCAAATTTTGTAAAGTACCTTCTGTACATCATTCCTGTAAATTTGGTTGAATTTGCTTCAGCAGTTTCAGAGGAGAAGATTAAAATGCGACTTTTCCCATAGGGTCCAAGGTTAAACCTAAGTCCCTCACTGGTGACCATGTTTTTGGCCAGATTGAAATAAATTTGCATTCTTTGTAAAGGACCTCTGGTACATCATTCCTGTAAAGTTTGGTTGAGTTTGCTTCAGTCCTTTCATAGGTGAACATGAAAATGTGATTTTTCAATAGGGTTCAATGTTAAACCATGTTCCGTGCTGGCGGCCATGTTTTTTGTCAGATCAGAAGGAAATGGGCAAACTTTGTTAAGGACCTTTAGTACATCATTCCTGTAAAGTTTGGTTGAATTTGCTTCAGTGGTTTCAGAGAAGAAGATGAAAATGTGATTTTTCCCATAGAGCACAATGCTAAACCTAAGTTCTGCGCTGGCGACCATGTTTTTTATAGGATAGGAAAGAAACAAGCAATCTTTGTTAAGGACCTTTAGTACATCATTCATGTAAAGTTTGGTTGAATTTGCTTCAGTCGTTTCAGAGCGGAAGATGCAAATGTGATTTTCCCATAGGGTCCAATGTTAATTAAACCATGTTCCGTGCTGGCGGCCATGTTTTTTGTCGGATTGGAACGAAATGAGCAATCATTGTTAATGACCTTTAGTACATAATTTCTATTAAGTTTGGTTGAATTTGCGTCAGTGGTTTCAGAGGAGAAGATGAAAATGTGATTTTTCCCATAGGGTCCAATGTTAAACCTAAGTTACGCGTCGGCGGCCATGTTTATTGTTGGATCGGAACCAAATGAGGAAACTTTGTAAAGGACCTTCCATACATCATTCCTGTAAAGTTTGGTTAAATTTGCTTCAGCCGATTCAGAGAAGAAGATAACAAGAGGAAAGCTGTCAATGTGACAGCAAACCGGGTTTTCTTTTACATGGACAGTATATCTTACACATGGGTTGACCCTGAATATTTGAAATGTACTTATAATTAAAATTAATTTGCAATGTTGAACCTTCCACCAAAGTAGCCTATTTCTGAAAGTTCAGCAACTTGGATTTTAATCAAAAAGGAAAATAAAAGAAATGTGCACACCTCCGATACAGGGACAAATGATTTGCATTATAAAACTTCCTGTCTATTAAGCTGTACATTTGTTCAGGACAAATGGGACACCCTATTGGTAAATATTTGACCTAAAAATGACCAAGTTCAAAAACTGGTGATTTTGGCATTATCAATCAAAAATTAAAATCAAAGTACCATGCAAACCTTTGATATATGTCAGCTGATCTGCAAAATAAAAACTTCCTGTCTCAAATACCGTAGGAGATTTGCTCCGGACAAAGGGGTACCCTATTGTTGAAAATTTGATGTGAAAATGACTAAGTTCAACAACTGATATTTTTGACAAAAATTATCAAAAATCAAAATCAAAGTACCATGCACACTTTTGATATATGTACAATTAATCTGCAAAATAAAAACTTCCTATCTCAAATACTGTAGGAGATTTGCTCTGTACAAAGGGGGTACCCTATTGTTAAAATTTCACGTAAAAATGACTAAGTTCAACAACTGATATTTTTGACAAAAATTATCAAAAATCAAAATCAAAAAAGCATGCACACCTTTGATATATGTACAATTGATCTGCAAAATAAAAACTTCCTATCTCAAATACTGTAGGAGATTTGCTCCGGACAAAGGGGTACCCTATCGTTAAAAATTTGACGTAAAAATGACTAAGTTCAACAACTGATATTTTTGATATAAATTATCAAAAAAATCAAAATCAAAGTACCATGCACACCTTTAATATATGTACAATTGATCTGCAAAATAAAAACTTCCTATCTCAAATACTGTAGGAGATTTGCTCCGGACAAAGGGGTACCCTATTGTTAAAAATTTGACGTAAAAAAGTTCAACAACTGATATTTTTTATATAAATTATCAAAAATCAAAATCAAAGTACAATGCACACCTTTAATATATGTACAATTGATCTGCAAAATGAAAACTTCCTATCTCAAATGCTGTAATAGATTTGCTCTGGACAAAGGAGGTACCCTACTGTAAAAATTTGACGTAAAAATGACTAAGTTCAACAACTGATATTTTTTATATAAATGATCAAAAATCAAAATCAAAGTACCATTCACACCTTTGATATATGTACAATTGATCTGTAAAATAAAAACTTCCTATCTCAAATACTGTAGGAGATTTGCTCCAGACAAATGATGCACCCATTTGGCAGCCGCCCGCCCGCCCGCTGCTCGCCATTTTCACCATTTTAATAACCGGATTTTTCTGATGGAAAACCCGGTTAAAAATGTGATTTTCCCATAGGTCCAATGTTAAACCATGTTCCATGCTGGCGGCCATGTTTTTTGTCGGACTGGAACGAAATGAGCAATCATTATTACGGACCTTTAGTACATAATTCCTATTAAGTTTGGTTGAATTTGCGTCAGTGGTTTCAGAGCAGAAGATGAAAATGTGATTTTTCCCATAGGGTCCAATGTGAAACTTAAGTTCCGCGCTGGCGGGCATGTTTTTTGTCAGATCGAACCGAAGTGAGCAAACTTTGTAAAAGACCTTCCATGCATCATTTCTGTAAAGTTTGGTTGAATTTGCGTCAGTGGTTTCAGAGCAGAAGATGAAAATGTGATTTTCCCCATAGGGTCCAATGTGAAACTTAAGTTCCGCGCTGGCGGCCGTGTTTTTTGTCAGATCGGAACGAAATGAGAAATTATTGTTAAGGACCTTCCATACATCATTCCTGTAAAGGTTGGTTGAATTTGCTTCAGCCGTTTCAGAGCAGAAGATGAAAATGTGATTTTCCCATAGGGTCCAATGTTCTTCATCTTCTTCTTCTTCCTTTATACGAGTCGGACTCTTCTGGAGTGTAATTGACTCGGTTTGGGTACACCTCACAACAGACAGGAGTCTAATAGGCATAAAAACCAAAAATATGTACAACTAAAACTATATATACTATGTACACTGTATCTGTCTGTTGTCTAGTGGTGGAGCTGGGGCCAGGGGATGGTATTCAACCTGGCCCGGAATTCTTCCAGTGACGCCGACTCGATGATGGTCTCCGGAAGTCTGTTCCATTCCCTGATTGATCGTGGGAAGAATGAATGGTTGTATGCGTCTCTTTTTGCGGTAGTTTGGCGAAGTTTATGTGTTCCTCTTGTTCTGTTGTCTCCCGAAGGGTAGTATTTATCAGGGTCAATGTCAATGAGGTGATGTTGTATACGGAAGCACATGATCACATTTAATTTCTGTCTCCTTTGTTGCAGTGGTTCCCATTGTAGTTGATTAAGAAGTGTTGTTACACAGCCAGGTGAGGTGTCATGGTAGTTGTTGTATACGAATCTGGCTGCTCTTCGTTGTATTTGTTCTAGTTCTTTAATCAACGTTGTGTAATGCGGGTCCCATACGGTTGATGCGTACTCTAGGGATGGTCTTACTAGTGTCGCATAAGCAGTTTCCTTAACATCTGGTGTGCAGCGACTGAGGTTACGCCTGAGGAAACCTAGTGTTCTAGAGGCCTTACTAAAAGTTTGGTTGATGTGTCTTGTCCAGCCTAAGTCATTGCTGATTGTCACTCCAAGATACTTCCACTGTCAACTACATCTAGGGTGTGTCCATGAAGGTGATATGACGAGTGCTGTTGTTGTCGGTGCCCAGATATGCGGATGACTGTGCATTTCTCAGGGTTAAAACACATCTGCCAGTCCTTTCCCAATGTTCAAGGGCAGTAAGGTCTTCTTGAAGTGTTGTCACATCTTTGATGTTCTTGATGCGTCTATACAGGAGGCAGTCGTCAGCGAATAGACGTGCATTAGATGATGTAGCCTCAGGAATGTCATTTATATAGGCTAGAAATAATAATGGGCCATTACTGTCCCCTGCGGAACACCGGAAATAACATCTAAAGGGCTGGACTTGTGGTTCTCTAGTATTACTGACTGAGTCCTGTTCGATAGCAAGTCCTTTATCCACTTTAGAGTTGAGTTCCGTACACCATAGTATTCCATCTTGTATAGTAGCCTAGTATGTGGGACCTTGTCAAAATCAGGTAAAATCACATCAGTCTGGTCTCCATTTTCCATGTTTCTGGCAATATCATGTAGGGTGATTAACAGCTGTGACGCACATGAACGCTTCGCTCTGAAACCATGTTGTTCATCGCAGAGGATTTGATAACGATCAAAGTGGTCCATAATGGAGCTGTGTAGTATGTTAAACCATGTTCCGTGCTGGCGGCCATGTTTTTTGTCGGATCGGAACGAAATGAGCAATAATTGTTAAGGACCTTTAGTAAATCATTCATGTAAAGTTTGGTTGAATTTGCTTCAGTGGTTTCAGAGCAGAACATGAAAATGTGATTTTTCCCATAGGGCCAAATGTAAAACCCAAGTTCTGCGCTGGCGGCCATGTTTTTCGTCAGATCAGAAGGAAATGAGCAATCATTGTTAAGGACCTTTAGTTCATCATTCCTGTAAAGTTTGGTTGAATATGCTTCAGCCGTTTCAGATCAGAAGATGAAAATGTGATTTTCCCATAGGGTCCAATGTTAAACCATGTTCCGCGCTGGCGGCCATGTTTTTTGTCCGATTGGAACAAAATTAGCAATCATTGTTAAGGACCTTTATTACATCATTCTTATTAAGTTAAATTGAATTTGCTTCAGGGGTTTCAGAGCATAAGATGAAAATGTGATTTTTCTCATAGGGTCAAATTTTAAACCCAAGTTCCCCGCTGGCGGCCATGTTTTTTGTCGGATCGGAACAAAATGAGCAATCATTATAAAGGACCTTCCATACATTATTCCTGTAAAGTTTGGTTGAATTTACGTCAGTGGTTTCAGAGGAGAAGATGAAAATGTGACGGACGGACGACGGATGACGGACGACGGACGCCAAGTGATGGCAATAGCTCACACTGACCCTTTGGGTCAGGTGAGCTTAAAATGGGTATACAAGGGAACACAATCACATGCCACAATCTTCATTTTTTCTGATGGAAAACCCGGTTAACCCGGTTAAAAATGTGATTTTCCCATAGGGTCCAATGTTAAACCATGTTCCATGCTGGCGGCCATGTTTTTTGTCGGACTGGAACGAAATGAGCAATCATTATTACGGACCTTTAGTACATAATTCCTATTAAGTTTGGTTGAATTTGCGTCAGTGGTTTCAGAGCAGAAGATGAAAATGTGATTTTTCCCATAGGGT
>MJUU01029547.1:68917-95309 GCA_002080025.1 Modiolus philippinarum | reverse complement strand
CCTGTAATATACACAATATGTTTATATAGGAAAATCATTACAACATGAAATAAGGTAAAGATTAAGAAAGTATTTTTGCAAAAAATTGCAGAAATTTGCACAAAAACACTGTTTTTTCTCTAAATTATATAAGAAATCACTGTTTTTTCTCTAAATTATATAAGAAATAATTTTTTAAATAAAGTGATAGGGAATTTCTCTACAGCTTAAAAGAGAAAAGTTAACCAAAGAAGATTTGAACACAGAATTTAAAGGGAAATAACCCATAACCATATGGCATGAAAAACGGCCAATAAATCATACACAGGCCTTTGGATTTTCTTCAAAATTTCAGAGTATGTAGATCTTGATATGCTGAACATTTTTTTAATTTACACTTCACCTCTATCTATTACAGTTTTTGAAATAAAAAATAAAAAATCCGCAAATTTTGAAAAATTTACGGAAAAAGGGCTATAACTTTCAGACATGTTTTCTGATTTTCTTCAAAATTGCAGAGCAGATAGATCTCGGCATTCTGAACAATTTTACACCTGTCAGATTTTTGATATCTGCAACGGTTTTAAAGTTATTTGCCAAAAACAGCAATTTACCCCTATGTTCTATTTTTAGTAACAGCAGCCATGTTGTTTGGTTTTCAGACTCCTCGGATACAATTTTGAAAGTACATACCCTGGTGATGATCCAGGCCAAGTTTGGTTTAAATTGGCCCAGTAGTTTCAGAGGAGAAGATTTTTGAAAAAAAGTTTACGACGGATGACGGACGGACGGACGACGGACGCCAAGTGATGGCGAAAGCTCACCCTGGCATAGCCAGGTGAGCTAAAAACAGTATTCTGCTTAATTTTATGCTTTTATTCTGCAATATGTAAACATTTTTAAATAAAGAGATCCCTGTCCAAATATTTTTTGATAGGGCCTTGTGAGCAGTATTTATTACGTAGATTATCAATGACTCCTGCCCAAATTCTTTTTAAAAGATGGTCTGAAATCCGTCCATATGGATAACAAATTCAAAGATTTCTTCTCTGAAACAAAATGTCCAATTGGAATACAATGGTATTTTGATGAGCCATACGGGAGGTCCAGGCCTCATCAAAATTGGCTGACAACAGTAACATAATTTAACATTTGAACATATGGAAAACACGTTTACAGATCTTCTTTGAAACTAGTAATCCAATTAGAACCAAACTTAGTCACAATGATCTTTAGTTGGTCCCTCCAAGAAAAGTATCATGCGGATTCGTTTTACATTTAAGATGGTCACCAGTGTGAACATGGTTTAAATTGCATTCCAGTAAAAGAATGAGGTCTCTGAAACCACTAATCCAATGGGATTTAAACTTGATCACAAAAGTCTTTTGGAGGCCCCTTTCAGAATGTGTGTCTTGCATGTCTGCATCCTCAGCAAGGTGTCCTCTAGAAGGAATATTGGACCCTATGGGAAATTCCATTCATCTCTCTATTTCAGGGATGATCCAGATGAGTAATACAGGGGTGTGTTTATTCAGCTTGTTAATCTGAATAAGTCCTTCAAAAATATAATTTATATGCTAAACGAATTTTAAGGAAAGGTTTCTCTTCACTGCGCCAAAAATGGCTCTTCTTTATTTTGAGAACCTCTTGTGTTCAAGTCCAAATTTGAGATACTAGAGCAAGTAGAATTTGTCAGTGGATGCGTCTTGGATAGTCTCGAGGTTCATGATAACAAAGAGGTCACTTTGACCTACATTTTATGCATAAATTGACCAGGAAAAGTTAGAGTTGAAGTCCAGATATAGATACACGAGCAGGTAGAAGAAAATTCTTTGTCAGTGGAAACATTTTGGAATGTCACAAGGTTCACAAAGGTCATCTAGACATACATTTGATTCATGAGTAACTCAGGTTAAAGTACAATACAAATATGCATCTTCCGGGATGGTTTTAGCTTTTGATTGATTAGTAGTCTGAAACAGACTTATTCGAACAAAAAACAAAAAAAAAATAATAAAAAAAAATAAAAAATAAAAAAAATAAGCAAGAGCATTAGCTGTTGTTTCTGACTGGTCGCTTCTATTGTTTATACAGCAATTGACTCGCTGAAGCCCCCGTTAATGAGCATCATTTATTTTTTAAATATGTTATTAAAAACTGTTATTTATACAAAACATGAAAATTGGCGCATAAAATCTTTCAAAAATACACAATAAAAATAGACGGGTGTTCCATGCAACAGTTGTGTCGCCTGCAATACTGAAGAGCCTTTTGTCACGGTGAAGAAAACCTTATCCTGCAAATGTATTTATTTTTGAAGGACTTGTTCAGACCAACAAACTGAATACTCAAATGAGAGCTATGTTGGCTTGGTGAACCTTTGGAATATGTAAAAACAAAATTTTAAGTATAATGTGCATAACCAGATCTGATAAACAACATATGCTGAAAGTTTAGTATGAATCTGACTTACAGTTATGATTGAGTTTTGAATTAACAAACCGGAAAAAATGAGATATTCTGTGAACCTCTGTAAAAATCAAAATTTTAAGTATCAGGAGCATATTTACACAAACTGAACGACATATCCTGAGTGTTTGGTTAGAATCGGACCAGCAGTTTCAAAGGAGTTGCAGATACAAAAAAAACCCAACAAAAACAACAAAAAATAAAAAAAAATAAAGGACAGGGACAACTACGTACGATGACAGATTTAGTAATCCCTATGTGTCGACTTGTTAGCAGGCGACACAAAAAACCAGAGGCTTTAAAGAGCCTGCATTGCTCACCTGGACCATGCCCGATAAAAACACACAATACAACCTCTATATGTTCATGATGTTATAGAGTCTTATTTTTCAGACTATGTTAAGAAACGTTTATGTTGAAGGATCCAATGTTAAATTATTTTCCCTACTGGCCAACATCTTGAATAATGAGCGGATCTGCAGTTCTGCGAGACACAATTTAAAACTGAAATAGTTGTAGTAGCATAAATGGTTTCAGAAGAGATTATTTTTGAAAGCTGTCCAATATAAAGTGCTGTTCCCTAATGGTGTCCATCTTGGGTAATGGTGCAGACCTGCGGGACACCTGGTTTGATGCATTTTGAATAACTTTGGTTCTATCTAATTGTTTGCGTTGAAAAGATCTTTGAATGTGCTTCCCGTAGAGTTCAATGTTAAACAATGGCGGCCATGTTGGATGACAATTCTGAAGTCAGATCTGGAATTCATAGGAATGTTTCATGCAAAGTGTTGTTAATTCATTTGTTCTCAAGACAAGGTTCTTTTGAGGAAAAGATGGACGGAGGACAAATAGGTAGCCAGGTAAGCTTAAACAAGATGTGTTTGTAGACACTACATATGCCCCCAGATTCTACAGTAACAAGAGCTGTCACCGAATGGCGTCGAATTATACCCCCGCTCTGGTGGATTGTACCCTGAATCATAGAGGGAAAGTCCAAATTCAAGTGTGTGAGTGAACCCAATACAGAAGTGAACATCAAAATTGACTAGAACAGGATGAACAGGAAACAGTGTCTCGGTTGGTCTGAAAACACATCCCACAATATTGCTGGACTATACAAAGCTTGTGACAAAATTTCAAAGCTGCATCATAAAACAATGTAGAGAAATCTTTAACGAAAAATTACTCCATTATGCTACAATTGCAAAAAGATTGAATAAGTCGGTAAACAGGAAGTAGTATTCCGACAAGTCAGAAAACGCATCCTACAATATGGCATGACCATGCAAAGCTTCTGACAAAATTTCAGCTTTGTATTATTTACCATCACAGAGAAAACTTTGACGAAAATTCACTCTATAATGCTACAAGTGTCAAAATTGACCAAGTCGGTAAACAGGAAGTAGTATCCCGACAGATCAGAAAACGCATCCCACAATATGGCATGACCATTCAAAGCTTCTGACAAAATTTCAGCATTGTATCATTTACCATTACAGAGAAAACCATGACGAAAATTCACTCTATAATGCTACAAGTGTCAAAATTGACCAAGCCGGTAAACAGGAAGTAGTATCCCGACAGGTCAAAAAACCAATCCCACAATATGGCATGACCATGCAAAGCTTCTGACAAAATTTCAGCTTTGTATCATTTATCATTACTGAGTAAAAACTTTGACGAAAATTCACTCTACAATGCTACAAGTGTCAAAATTGACCAAGTCGGTAAACAGGAAGTGGTATCCTGACAGGTCAGAAAACGCATCCCACAATATGGCATGACCATGTAAAGCTTCTGACAAAATTACAGCTTTGTATCATTTACCATTACAGAGAAAACTTTGACGAAAATTCACTATATAATGCTATAAGTGTCAAAATTGACCAAAGTTGGTAAATAGGAAGTAGTATTCTGATTGGTCCAAAAATGCATCCCACAATATGGCATGATAATAAAAAGCTTGTGACAAAATTTCAGATCTGTACCTTTTACCATTGCTAAGATAAATGCGACGAAAATGTGTTACGGACGGACCCACACGCACACACACACACGCGCACGCACACCCAGACTGAAAACAGTATACCCCCTATCCCCGATGGGGAGTGGGGTATAATAATACAAAACTACCCAATTTTAACCCTTTTTGACCTTGACCTTTGACCTAATTTTTTGCATATCTATATTCCTCTTGACAAGACCTATACACTTGCCAAGTATTAAAAGCCTATCTTACATAGTTCAAAAATTGTTTATTACCATAAAAACACCAAATTTAACCCCTTTATTCTGAAACAGACGGAGCTCCTTCGGGCCTCTTGTTTATTGAAATGGTTTTAATTGTTAAAAGTATCTGTTTAAACATGCTATAAGAAACTTACAAAAATATACTGTATCAAGATACGACAAAAAATTGAAAAATTCATTTATTTTCCATTTGTCCCCCTTTGGGCCTCTTGTTTCTCAAAAACGGTAAATGCTACTTCAAATCTGCCGACATATTGCCGCGGTCAAGGAAGTGGCAATGAAGTCAAGATTAACACCACAAGCTTACACACTGTGTTAGATTCATCGATGTCAAATGTCTACATTGTAGACATATCAGACGTGTGTATACAATGTTACCTTTGTACGACGGTTAGTCAGTGAAAGGTTAAGAGCGTGGGAGTTTAAATTCTAATGTCGGTAGATTGAAAGTTTTGCCACTTGCTTGACCGCAGCAATATTTCAGTTGCGCAATTTTATTAGCAATAACATCAAACAAACCCCGTCTCAATACGATAAATAATAAGGATTCTACAGGCAAATATGTGAAAACAGCCAAATTCACCCCTTTTTAACCTCTCTGACCTTGACCTTTGACCTGACCTAATTTTTTTTTGCATATTTATGTTCCTCTTGACTAGACCTATAAACTTGCCAAGTATCAAAAGTCTACCATATATAGTTGGAAAGTTATAGCCAATGTTAAAGTTTCGGACGCACAGACAAACAGACAGACAGACAGGACAAAACAGTATGCCCCCCCCCCCCGATCCTCGATCTGGGGGCATAAAAATAAAAAGACGTAACATTCTGTTTGTAGTAAACGACACAAAGTTATCAAGGTTAAGTTAAAACTTCTGTCATCGATATTGAAAACCGACCATGTAGGTTAAATGTTTAATTAGTAGTGTTTTTCTTTGTTCATTTACACATTTTTGGAAAATGCTAAAAAAGAATATTCACATGCTATGCATTATGTAGGTTTTAAGTTGCAGATCATTACAATAAATGTAAACCTTGTCACGACGAATGGAAAGCTAAGCTTTGAAGTGGAAGATTGAAACTGTCATTTTCAGTTTTTAATTTCCCCGCAGACCCACCACACATTGTACAAAGGGGAGAAAAAGTCTTTCCAAAATTAATTTAAACTCTGTTTTTCATTACTATGACTAAAAAGTATTGACGACATGATAAAAAAATGTAATTAAAATAACTTTTTTATACATTTATTTTTTTAAACTTGGTTTTTACACATGGTGATTAAGTAAAGAGGTATCAAAATAATAGTATCTTATTATATTAGAAGAGAGCCAAAGTAACAGGATTTAAACACGAAGCTGTTGTATTTTGCAATTTTCCAAGCACAGTCAAGGGCCCTAGAGTACTAGTGGTGGTCCCCCAGGCGGATCACAAGACCTCAATTGCTCTTGACTTGAGAGAATTGAAGACAAATTAAGGTAGTAAGGAGTTTAAAACTGCGCATCATTCTTGTACATCTCACAAAAATGTAATTCCTTTTGGGAATGCTGGCAAAATGATTTTCGATGTCTTATCACAATTAACCTTGATCAAATGTGCCATTTTTAACGGGTGGCTATGCGGAATACTGATCTTTTTCAGATATTTCAGCAAATGCCTGTTCAATTATGGCAGATTTCCTGGCTCAATAACGTATTATATTTGCAATTCTTCAGTGAACATACCAATATTCCTCAAGTAACACCTATAACAACTCCTTCAAAACTCCTATCTCTTCTTTGTCAATCAACCAATCAAGACTCTATAGAATTCTATTGTATACCAATCTGTCATTACTGGAGTATCAAGGTAAACCCCTTCAGGCAGTACAAATTGGTATACAATAGAATTTCTATAGAATCTTGATTGGTTGATTGACAAATAAAAGAAAGGAGTTTAGAAGGACTTGTTATATGTGTTACTTTAGGAATATTGGTATGTTCATTGAAGAATTGTAAATATAATACGTTAAAGAGCCAGGAAACCCGCCATAAGAGGAGATCATTTACAACATGTATAGAAATATATTGATGAAATAAGTTTTTCGTCATTTATGATACCTGATGATACCTCAGTTTTTATTAGGGATGGCAAAATATCTACAATTTGATACTCGAGTACTCGATACAAATACTCGCGAGTACTCGATTACTCGGATCATTGTAATAGATAATGAATAGTGCCCCTTGGTTTGATGTGGGACGAGGACCCGCTTTTATTCCTTTCTGCATCTTGATGTCGCCTGAGGGTCTTCAGCTAGAGGTAAACAATATTCACCCCCTCAAGCGAGATCAAAAAGGCCCCTAGAGAGCAGTTAAGCGGTATTCTTGACAAAAATTTTGAGCAACATCGATCGCAGCTAAAATATGTCATTGAAGCAACACGTCAGGAGCGGTCAAAGAGAAAAAAGTAAAACCGTTAATGTCTGCCTACAAATATTTGTCATTAAGTAGCCCGACAAAAGACAAAAATTAGGACAAAAAACAACATCGATAGATAACACGGGGCACATCGAAATAGATGTAGGCAAACTTTGCACTGTAACTTATGTTAAAAGGGGAAAGGGTCGTGTGTACAGATTATAACATTTTAGTAAAAGCAATGAAAATATTGAACTGCCAAATTGAAAAAAAAAAATAAATGAATTTGTAAACTATGAGAAATTCTCGCACGAACAAACAAGCCATAATTGTAATAAGAGCATAAATCTCAAGTTAGTTTTTTTTTCATAAAATAATGTTGCTCCCCTTTGGGTCGTTGTCTCTTTGACACATTCCCCGTTTCCCTTCTTTTTTTCTATTTTCATTGTCAATTTGAATGAGTTAAGTTTATCACGTCTTGTATACGAAAAACATCAAACTCTAATTAGCAAGCAATCGGTTGGCGGCTTGTACTATAAAATCAAGCAATTCAGCCGAACTAATCAAAACACCAATTTATATTATTTTCTTCTGTTAAAAAAAGTCGAAAATTTCTGTCAATGCGGATTTACAGTCATAAGATAATATTTTGAAATGTGTTCATTAGGTTAAAGGACCGGCCTGTAGAACAGAAGAAAACTTTTTTAACGGGACATTGTTTATTTTCTAAATTAAAATTACATATAATTATAAGAAATACAATAAATGCGTAACACATGAACACTAGGTGTCTGTAAATGAGGAGCAATTGATAGAAAATAAAGTTTTCTAACTGAAATTTAGAATATATCCATTAATTTTATAATAAGCCGAGTACTCGAGTACAAATATTGTACTCGAGTACTCGGCTTCCAAACGAGTACTCGAGTAGTCGAGTAGTCGTTGCCATCCCTAGTTTTTATAGAGGTTCACACTGTTAGTGCTTTAGTTTTGTGGCGTTCTTGTTCATTTTCGTGTATTTGTTTTTTCTTTGTCATGCTGTTTTACTTCGTATTAGATATGAATTGCTGTGACTTTGGATTTTTTATTTTGGAATTCCCTGTTCATCATTTTTGCTTCGATATTCGTTTCCGATGCATGATTCAAAAATAATAAAATTCGGTGACCTCCAAATATTTTTCATGCAAATTGAAGGCAAGTATAATAAGTAATAATTTACAAAATCCTATCAGATGTAACTAAATAAAATTTAAATTTTGTTTAAATTCGCAATTTCCCCCTACTATTTCAACTAAAATAGTTGATTACATGACAGATCTCATGCTAATATGGCAGGTAACCCCCAATTTTGATTTCATTTCATTTTACTTATGCTCTAATAACAAAGTGTAAGTCGTGAAAATATCAGGAAATTCTAACAGTTTTTTGCCCCCCCCCCTCGTACCACCTTCAATGTTAATAGGTAATAGAGGGATCTGGTTCACTCAAATATCGAAAAACACACCTCGCTAATATTTGAATTCATAATGTAATACAAATTGAATTCTGAGGCACAAAATTCTCACTCTCCAATAGATTATATCCGAGCCTGGTATCAGGATTTACTAGGCTAAGCTTAATTTTCAACATAAAACTTCTAGACATAGAGTCTAAAACGTCATGTGATTGGTCACATGGGGAAACATGTTAGGTTAGTGATGTAGTGCAGACAAATAACAATTGGTGAATCTGAACTCGGATATAGTGTATTCTGTGATATGTAAATAATTGATGTAAACAAAACATACAAAAAACAAAACAAAACAAAAACAAAAATTACCCAGAAATTAGTTACACACAACTTGTACAATCTTTCCGTCAAATTTTATCCAATTCGGAGCACTTTTAACTTTCCCGTCTTTTTTCCGTTTCCATGGCAATGGACGCCATTTTGATAATTTCAAGACCAGATTGCACATCTACACTCGACCCTTTATCACTATGTCAAGTTACATTAAGATCAGTGGCAATATGGCTAAGAACGAGGGCGGGCAAACTTGAGGGAGAAGAAAAAGAAAGAAAGAGCAAAAACTACAAGTGATAATGTGTTTGCATGCAAACACAGAAATCACCCAAACCAGAATCCATTCCTTATTGTTGTTTGAAACAACAGTGATTCATCAATATAAGAATCGGGGTGCTAAACTTATGGTGTGTTTGTCTATCAGTGCATGCTAGAATTAACTTTGATTCATATATTTGCACTTCATTAACAATGGGTTGCATCAGAAAAAAAAATTATTTCTTATACCATGAAGTAGGAAATTTCCTCTATAGTGTGTAATTTTTTAAATAAATGAAGTTACTTTTAAATACATTTCATTTAGCTTGGAGTTACCATTTTTGAGAATTCTAGTATGTCAAAATTTAAAAAAAAACAATTGATAGGTCTTTCCTGAGATTAAGGTTTTTGGTTGTGACCTTGACCTTTGACCTTGATCTCATTTTGAAGGCCACATCTTCCTAAACATTTTTACTAATGAATGATTCTTTGTATCTTCAGTGGTATTTGAGTTATAAGCAAAACACCTTAATAAGACATCAAAAATCGGTTTTTGGTCCATAGGCCAAAAACTGTCGGTAAAAAAGTTCGGACCCAAAATAACAAAGGTAGATCTAATCAAGAAACACATTTTCGCCATTATTTATCATCAGCTATCTATTATGGTTTACGAGTTAATCAAATAATGAGGTCTAGGGTCAAAGTTTGAAGTGACCAATGACCTTTGACCTTGGCATTTTTAAATGTAACACATATCACCAAAGTTGAAAGGAAAAGGTTCGAGGCTCCGATCTCATTTGGTTTTTGAAAAAAAACATACTAAAAAATGTGACCTAACAAGCATTTTGCCATTACACTTAATCAGCTATCTTTTACCGTTTCCAAGTTAATGTAATTAAAAGATTTAGGGTCAAAGTTCAAAGTGAATACCCAAATGCTCATCATGGGATGGAGATCTACCTTCCTGTGAAGTTTGGTAGTGATTTTGCAAGTAGTCTCTGAGAATATGACCGAACACGATGATGGCAAGAGGAAGCGGAAAAGTAATAAGAATAACTTTTTTTGGGCGACTTAATAATTTACAACTGCATCAGGATGCTGATACAAAAGTCTCCCAAACGAACTCCAAAATCAGAAATCAGTGCTACAAATCACTTCCACACAACCTATGCAACCTGTCTGTTGAGTTTGATTTAATTCTGAGCACTTTAAATTTCCCGCTTTTTTTATTTCCATGGCAACGGTGGCCATTTTGAAGTCTTGGAGACCAGAAACTAATTTCCAACATCTGAGGTAACCTTTCTATACATTTTCATCCAATTCTGAACATTTTAATTATCCCACCTTTTTGCCATTTCCATGGCAACGGGTACCACTGTGAAGTCTTTGAGACGAAAAGCAATTCCCCATGTCCTAAGCATTATTCCTGTAAAGTTTCATCCAATTCTGAACGCTTTCACTTTTACCACCATTTCTGAAGTTTCTATGACAACGGGTGCCATTTTGAAATCTTTGATACCAGAAGCCATGCAATTTCCCAAGTGCTAAGCAACCTTCCTGTAAAGTTTCATCCAATTCTGAACACTTTCATTTTCCCACCTTTTTTACTGTTTCAATGGCAACCGGTGCTATTTTGAATATTCCAAGACCTGATTTCACTTTTTGTGACAGGGTTCAACCTTCCTATGAAGCTTGATCAAGATTGGACCAGTAATCTCTGAGAAAATGGTCGGACGTTTTTATTTTTTGTGGAAAGAGAAGAAGAAGATCAAGAATAAAAAAAATAATAATAAGAATTGAGTAAAAACAATAAGTCTCTCCAAAATTCGTTTTGGAGAGTTATAAGTCTTCTCATTTCCTATGGGGGATTTAAAAAGATGAAATTATCAAGTGTCATAAACATTTGGGAATTATTTTTTCTTCTCATGGTATTTTGTTAGCTCTTATTGAAAATATTACAAAAACCGGCAATGAAACCTATTATGTACTAAAGCTAAAATATACTCTTCATCAAAAAGTTCGCACAATATTTTCACTACTTTTATTACCATTTCTCGAAAATGCATTATAAGTACGAGTATATATGGGACGGACGTTTAAAAGAGAAATCAACACCCTTTAAAAGTTGCAACGTGAAAGGAGCAGGAATTGTCACCAAATTGACAAAACAATCAATAGTATCCAGTAGCGGATTTAGGGGGGGCCCGGGTGGGCCCCCCCTTAGGTCGGAAAATATTTAAAATTCCTAGGGGTTTTTAAAAAAATTGGGTTCCGGGTCCCCCCTTTTGAAAAAAATATTGGTCGGGCCCCCCCTTAGCAGAAAGTCTGGATCCGCCACTGGTATCCGTGTTTTGTTTGCAAGCACAAAAGTCCCCCAAATGAGTCCTAACCTGAATCCTGTACAAACTTTCAGATTTTTTACACTAGATTGTTTTTCTCATATGAATATTTTTTTAGCGGTCAGGTCAGTATTCAACGCGTGGGTTTTTAAATTGAAAAAAATAAACCTTGAAATCTGACAATTAGTCCGTTGAATATTGAGCTGATCAAAATTCATTGGCTTTGGGATCAATTTTCACCGTTGAAAAACGACCAAAAGGTCAATATTCAACGGGGTCAAAATTCAACCTTACACCTGCCATCAAATACACTTTCAATATCACCAATGATAGTCTCTCTTTCCTCGACATCAATTGTACCATAAAGGATGTGCAAATTTCCACCTCAGTATTTTATAAACCGACAGACGCCCACTGTTATTTAAATTATGGGTCCTGTCTCCCGAAGTCATTCCAAAGTCACAATTCTTGCGACTTCGTCGTATCTGTAGGGACGAGCAAGACTTCAGGACTCAGTGTAACAGAATGATATCCTTTTTTGTTAAGAGAGGCTACCCAAGCAAAGTTTTGGATCAAGCTATGAATTCAGTTTCCCGAGTGACCAGATCCGAGACTATGGAACAGAGGGTGCGAAATATCGACGACCGGGTTCCGTTGGTCCTGACATACCACCGTCACAACGAAGCTATCAAAAACATTTTGATACGCAACTTCAAATCTATAGTTCTCGAGGACGAACATATGTCGGCAGTTTTCCAGGATTTGCTTCCTGTTGCAGCCTTCAGAAAATGGAAGAGTCTAAAACAGCACCTTGTAACTACATGTAGTTCTTTCAAGAGTGATACTCCTAAAACTAACTCCATGTAAATATATGGGCACTTAAGACAATGTAAGCGATCTTGCTGTTTGACTTGTCCTTTTAATCGGGAAACTGATGAAGTAGTAGGGCCGGCTAAAGTTTTCAAACTAAAAAATGGTTTCACGTGTACTACTGAAAATGTAGTGTATGCTGTGGGCTGTAAACGCTGTAGGGTGATCTATGTGGGCGTGACCTGTCATAGATTGGGTGATCGCTTTGTCGAACATAAACAGAGCGTCACCAATGGAAAGGATTGCCCAGTAGGTGAACATTTTCGGCGAGCTAACCACAGCATACTGAACATGCATGTAAGTGTCCTTATACAAACTAGTACAAGTGAGAAACAACGACAGCTCCTTGAACAAAAAAATCATCAATTTTCTTGGAACTGCTCGACCCTTTGGCATGAATGTTAAGAAGCAGTCTATCTTATAATATTATTTGTGTATTGAAATTTAATATTTCGTTTGTGATTGTGTTCAAGATTTGGCACGATTTTTACAGGTAATATTTGTGACACGCCATTAGGTCTGCCTTCTCTCGTCATTTCCATCTTCTTCTCCGTATTTCAGCCCGGAAGTCCCCCAGTCGAAGGCCACTACGGCCAAAACGTTGGGCAGTCTTCCCTTCTTTAAATTTTTGTCATTTTTATATTTTTTTAATTTGTATATTTTTGTGTGTTTTACTTTTTAATCGTGGCCAACAATACTATTTTCATTTTGTACCATGAACATAGTTGTCCTACTTTTACAAGGACACGTGATGTCCAAGAAGACCAAACCAATACAGGAATGTAAATACCAACGTTTCTACATCTACGGGCAGGGGTCTACCATTACCATAGTTGTCCTACTGTGGACAATAAGGACAGGCGACAGGGAGTTGTCTTAACTGACCAAACCAATACAGGAATCTAAATACCAAAGTTTATACATCTAGGGGCAAGGGGTCTACCTTGACCTTAGTTGTCCTGATGTGGATAATAAGGACAGGCGACAGGGAGGTGTCTAAACAGACCAAACCAATACAGGAATGTAAATACCAAAGTTTCTACATCTAGGGGCAAGGGGTTTACCATGACCATAGTTGTCCTACTGTGGACGATAAGGGCAGGCGACGGGAAGGTGTCTAAACAGACCAAACCAATACAAGAATGTAAATAGCAAAGTTTCTACATCTAGGGGCAAAGGGGTCTACCATGAACATAATTGTCCTACTTTTTCAAGGACACGTGACAAGAAGGTTTCTAAACAGACCAAACTAAGATAGGAATTTAAATAAAAAGGTTTCTATATCTAGGGGCAAGGGGTCTACCATAAACATATTTGTCCTACTTTTTCAAGGACACGTGACAAGAAGGTTTCTAAACAGACCAAGCCAATACAAGAATTTAAATACCAAGGTTTCTACATCTAGGGGCAAGGGGTCTACCATGTACATAAGTGTCCTACATTTTCAAGGACACGTGCCAAGAAGGTTTCTAAACAGACCAAACCAATACAGGAATTTAAATACCAATGTTTCTATATCAAGATGCAATGGTACATCGTGAGCACAGTTATGATACACAGAAACAAGAAATAATCTTGGATTACGACAACAAAACATAAATTACCAACAGAAACAACAGTAAAGATTGATAATGTGGATAATACTGCTTTACTGGATATTGGCTCAACAGTTTCATCTAAAGCTAACCATTTCTACAGAAATCAAATTCAACATATATCCATCGACAAATTGGATCAACTTTTTAAGTAAGATAATAACAACATGGCTGTAAATTTTAACAAACGGCATGATTAACAACTATCTGGTACACTGATTTAGATGTATAGTCATTCGAGACAATGGCAGTAGAATACCGAAGGAACAAGGGGAGTGATATCACAAAAATCGACGGAGTCCAAAGACATGGCAAAAAAAAACGGCAACGGAGAAAAACAAAGACAAAACAAGGACGCGAGACAGCCGCATTGCATGGAAATAAAAAGACGACATTAAGAACTAAGGCACTCATAGTGTGAACTCGCATGAAAACCGGGAGTGACATCAGGTCGAGAACATGAATTACAGCGCAATTCCAACAGATAGTCATAGTACTTAGTGCGGAACCAAAAACCACCACTATATCATCAAACAGTTATTTTATCTCCCTTCTAGAAAAGCTCTTCAGTGTCAATAACCATTAAGAGCATGGTGACGGCAAGGCGACGAAATTAAACAATCGACAAAATGTCAAGATTTCAAAAGAAATAGGCAAATACAACATTTAGTAAAAACGTCATTCAATTCCCATATCTTAAATTTGTAGTTAAAAGGTGGTTAAACCTGCCTGCAAGAAGAGGTAATATACAAATTTCTGAACTTAATCACTGTCGTGATGAAAATATTCAGACAGACTGGTGAAAATCAATTGTGCGGTTATGCGGATGTAAACTTGGATTCTATTGGCTNGCCCTACACATGACAATCAATAATCATGATAATGTAGTGTTTCACCTACATGTAGACCAAAGTCATTCAAAAGCGTACATATAAGAATTGTACATAAGGACAAAATTCACAAACATGCAGTAAGGATGGATAAATAAACATATCGTAATTAAAGTTTAACATAGTTTACTTCCACGTAATGTAAAACTAATTTCAGCCTGATATTTACAGTAAAAAATACATCTATACTTGGAATAACATGTAAATTATATGAAATATTTTATTTGCATTCATTTTCAAAGGTTTTCGCTCCATGTATTACGAAAACACACCCTATTACTGGCAATCCCATCTATAGTGGCTATCCCGCCTGCAGATTTGTAAACAACTTGAAGACAGAAGAAGGTGATGCTTTCACTTGCAAATAAATTATATTAATATTCAATGATATATTTGTCTTTTATGCTTTAAATGTAGCTAACATGTCTATGAATATTCATGACAAATACTAATAAACGATCTTTTGAAACTTCGGAGATTTTAAGGAAGAAATTTGCAATTTTTAATTTTATTGCTGAAAATCTGCATTGAAACACTTTTCATCTAAACACGCCTTTATAAAACTTAAGAATTTCGAAGATTATGTAATGTACAACATTTGATTTATTGTATATGTAATCTAGCTTTTCATTTAGTACTGCATAACGGCGGAATCCTCATTTTATTTATAGCTATTGGCAATCCCGAACAACAGGTTTTAAAATTATTGACTATCACTGAAAACAGATAGTGACGATCCCAAACGATGAACTAAGCTTAAAAGACAGTAACAAAATTATTTGTATTTAAAGAGGGTAGCGTAGTAAACATATTGTTTGAACTAAAAATGCTTTTTTTCATAAATTGGTGGCCTTTATATGTTATCGGAGCATTCATCGAGTTCTGGGCAAAATAAAGCAACGCTGACCATATAAATTCCACGAACAAGAGGCTCCCAAGAGCCTGTATTGCTCACCTAGAGCATAAATTCTAAGAACAAGAGACTCTCAAGAGCCTGTATGGCTCACCTGGAGCATGACCAATGAAATTAGTTAAAAAAAACGTTTTTGTTAAAGGGTCTTAATTTCAAACTATGTAAAGAAACATTTGTGTCAAATTGTCCAACATTTATCCATTTTCCCTTCTACCTGCTTTCTTGATCAGCGCTTCATAAATAATTCATGTCATATTTCTTATAAATGCATTCAGAAGTTCTATAGAAGAAGATCTTTGTATGTATTTCTCATAGGGTCCAATTTAGAAAATTCCCTGCTGGCAACCATGTTTGGTGACAATTCGACAACAGAGTATGAACCTGAACAGCATATTTTATGCAAGGGACAATCTAACACTTTTGTAGCAAAGTTTGGTTCTGACTGTCTCAGCACTTTCAGATGAGAAGATCTTTGAATGTCTTTTCCAAAAGGGTCCAATATTCAACTATGCTCCCCGCTAGCGGCCATCTTGGATATAACGGTGGCCTGAAAAACACACATTTTTTTGCAGAGGACAACCTTAAGACTAACGTTGCCAAGTTTGGTACCAGTTGTCTCAGCAGCTTCGGAGAGGAAGTGTTTCCCTAAGATCCACTGTTGAAATTATAATCCCTGCTGGTGGCAGTCTTTGATATAGCACAGATACGAAAAACAACGTTTTTATTTTTTGCAGAGGACCATCTAAAGACTATTATGGCCAATTTTTTTTTCCAATCAGCTCAGCAGATTCAGATGAGAAAATCTTTGAATATCTTTTCCCATAGGGTCCAATGTTTAACAGTGTTCCCAACTGACAGCCACCTTGGATACAGCGCTGACCTGAAAAACAACTTTTTTGCAGGGGGGCAACCCTAGGACTACTATGGCCAAGTCTGGTTCCCATAGGCTCAGTAGTTTCGGAACGGATCTCTTAATATGTATTCCAATAGGGTCCAATGTTAAAACTATGTTCCCTGCTGGCAGCCATTTTGGATAAAGCGCTAACCTGAAAAACATCTTTTTTTCGCAGGGGACCACCTAAGAACTATTGTGGCAAAGTATGGTTCTACTTGACGCAGCACTTTCAGAAGAGGAGAATATATTTGAATGTCTTTTCCCATTGGGTCCATCGTTAAAACTGTGTTCCCCGCTGGCGGCCATCTATGTAGAGGACCACCTAAGGACCATTGTGGCCAGGTTTGTTTCCAATTGGCCCAATAGTTTCAGTGGAGAAGATCTTCAAATAAAAGTTTACGCCAGACTGACGAATTTTGAAATGAACTCATCCCTCTCATCTTACTGAGCATTTATACAAAGTTCCGGTAAATTCTGCAATATAGTTCTTAGATATTTAATCCTCAGTTTATTGGAGGAAGAGTAATAATAATGACAAGAAGAAGAAGAAGAAGAAGAAGAAGAAGAAGAAGAAGAAGACTTCGTCTTGGGTGACATAAAAAATAAAGAAAAGAGAACAATACCCCTTACTGCAAATATCATTTTTAAGGTAGTACGGAAGTCCTTTGTGATTTAAGCATGGATACATCAATAACATGCACTGGATGAAAATATAAAACAGGGTTTGGGAGATGAGGGGGTTATGATTAGAGGAATTTAATACCGTGTTGAGAAGTGGGTTGATGGCAGGCGCAGGAGATAAGAATTCCTCACCGTTCATTGAAGATCTTATGGTGGCTTTGAGTTGTTATTACTCCCCTTTGGGTCGTTGTCTCTTTGACACATTCCCCGTTTCCCCTCTTTTTCCTATTAGATTTCGGAAAAAGAAGTTTTGAGATTTGAATTGGAGGTTGCAGAGGGTGGGTTATTAAAGTGGATAAAAAGAAGGTGGAAGAGTATGAATACTTGTTCACCCCTATTCATAGCTAACCTTCGTATTTACTTTTCTAACTAAGTCAGTCCGGGAAGTCAGTGAACCCGTTTTCTCAATATTTCAGAAAACTGAAATTTTTGTACTGATAAACAATGAAATGATATGAAGGAAAATAAATAAAAAAATGAGGAAAACTCGAATTCAAAATGGGGAAATACTAACCGCACAGCCGTATAACCTAGGAGTCAACAAACATTTAACGTTAAGGGTTTTATGGTTTTCATACCCTGCCTCTCAAAGTCGTAGGGTATAATGTAAAAACCAGAGTTATGTGTCCGTTCTTGAGTTCTGCTGTCTGTCTTTCCCTCAGTTTCCGTCGAAGATTTCCCCATGATAACATGTTGAAGAAATAACGTTGCGTCTCAAACTTGGTTTTAGTTCTTGAAAACAAAAGTCATGCCAGGTCTAAGTTAAGCTCAAAAGTATAGTTGGTTCCAGGACTATGCCCTTTAAAGTTTCATTTTTTTTACTATCCTCACAATAACTTTTGAACGAAACTAAGTTGTTTACAACTGAACATTCTGCACTCTATCAACACTTTTTTGAAAATGTTTATGATCATAACATTGTTCACAGCCCTAAAATGTAAGAAAAACATGACACAAAAGTGATTAATGTGATTAATTATATTACTATATGAGTTCGGGATTGCCACTTCCCAGTTATAATCTGTTGTCAGTGATAACTATATCTGTTGTTTGTGATAACCAAAAAAAGTGTTACCTCTGAAATAAAATAGCGATTTCGTCCATATGAGGATCGAGGTAAATGAATGACAGTTTTTGATATATAATAAATAAATGCCTATATTTTTTATATGTATTAAAATACTAAAGCTAATTTCCGTATTATTGCAAAATTAAACTATTTTTCGGACGATCCCGTGTAATAATCTTTAAAAATGTACTTTTATTTAGCGAAAACTCCCGATCTATCATACTTCATACAGTAGTATTTGACTCATATGTTTACCTATACATATAAAATGAATAGCAAAAACAATAGAAAGGTTCAATTGGATATAAACAAAATTATAATACAACAAAAGACTTACGTACGCGGTCAGTCGACATAGCGTTTATGTGTATAATCGTGTAGTTTAATGTAGGTCATTTTGTAATTATCGTTTTCTTAGTTAAACACAAACAGGTTTGCATAACCGCACAAAAATGTTATCATGCATTGAACCAACTAATATGATTATTTAGATAGTGTCGAAAATGGTTGAACGGCGCGACCTGAAGGTCGCTTGCCGTCAACGATTTTCGACACTATCTAAATAATCATATTAGTTGGTTCAGTGCATGATAACTTATATTGCTATCGGGCCATAAATTCCATGTACCGATTTCAAGGGTAATCATCAACACAAGATTTCATTGGTTCAATCAAAGAGAAAGGCGTGTCTTCAGTTGAAGTCCATTCAAAGACCCCATGTTCTTTGTGAGTAATAATCGATTTTGGTTATGTAAGCTGGTCAGTCTCGAGGTAGAAATGGTCGTTTTAATTACTTTATTTCGTAGAAACCACTGCGTATACCCAGTCCAAATTTGCAAATGAAACGATAAATATTGAATGCTAATGTATAATTTTTCCTGAAAATTTTTGTTATGAAGAAATACCTAGATCCAAAACTCTTTGGAACCCCATATATCACGGAAAATCTCATTTTTCCAAAAAAAAAAAATACATGCAAGGAATATACTTTTTTTTAAATGTCATTTCTCAATATCAATATGCGTCACAAACACATAAAAGAGCATAAATTTTCATGTTACAAGTAACTTTTACATGTCTTGACAATGAGTTATAACCATTGCAATCGACATTTTTATCTTTTCTAAACGAGAGTTCATATACCACCGGATTTCAGACTGAATTAAATCGGCTATTGTTCAGTCAACCCCGCAGTCTGTTATACCATCAGACTTGTGCCATTATGGCATTTTGGCATTTGTAACAGAATCATTCATGACGTCATATAGATCATTTAGATCGTATTTGATTATTTGTTCTCCTTCAGTTTTTAAACATTTTGAGTGTATGGTCTTCCAAATGTTTAGATTTTATCTGCACTGAAGAGACAGACATAAGTTTTCGAAATGGCCATATGCAGAAACTGAATTTTACAATATCTTTGGTGTTTTGTTATTTGCCATATAGCGATATATTTTCCAAGAGTGATATTGACGTTGGGCATGAAGATTAAATACTAATCACAGGATAGAACTTCTGGATCAAATACCTTTCAAAAAGAAATACAGAAGTAACCCATCCTCTGTCTATGAGGAGGTGAAGATTCATTCAACATATGAATTCGAGCTGGGGTTTCACCAAAGTCCTTATAAGAAGTCATTTTGATTCCAAATTAGTATTGGTCAGGAAGAAAGATATCTCTCTTCGTCTGTGAGTTGATTTCTACCAATTTCATCTCCGTACAAAGAAAGATGCCTATGCTCTTCCCCGGATTGAGGACATCTTAGATTTTTTGGCAGGAAACCGATATTTTACTGTGATCGACATGAAACCTGGTTATCGACAGGTGAAACGTTTGCATGGAGGAACATAAAGAGAATCATACAAGTTTTTACTATGTGTCGACTAGATCTTCACGAGTACAACTGTATGCTTTTTGGGTTAACAAATTCTCCCCTAACGTAACAGAGACGGACTGATGCAGAACAATGGTCATATGTTTTGTTTTATTGATGACGTCATTTTTTATATTTTCCAAAAAAAAATCAAGATCATCTTGAACGCCTGAATTTTACTTGGAAAGAATTAGGGAGATTAACCATAAACTTTCACCAGGAAAGTGCTCGTTTTTCCACAAGTAAAGTAATTCGACCACATTTTATCAGGAGGTGGAATAGAGACAGATCCTTGCAAGATCTAGCAAGGTAGAACAAGTTTAGTCATGGCTTACACCGAAAATACATGTGTATGTAAGGCGTTTCATCCTTTTCGCTGGATATCAGTACATACGCTTTATCCGTCACTTTAGCCAAATAGAGAACCCTTTGATTTAACCAATGTAAGTCACTAATACCGAAGACAGGAATGAAAAGCAAGAAAGAACTGAAAAATTGGACTTGGAAACCATGAACTTAATGAGAAACTGATGTCATCTCCAATATTTGGATCATAATGTGATTACAAATAAAAAAAGATAAAAAAATAAATAAAAAATAAATAAATAAGCTGCACACTGGTGGCGGTAGTTTGGGCTAGGAGCAGTGCTATATAAACAACAAGAAGGTTGCAGATGCACGTCTACCAATATATCTGACGAAGGAAATCACATATCCAAGGATGCCATCAAAGCTATTTGTGGGTGTATACCGACACCTTGTGACGACACCTTAGCAGGCACTTTAAATGACTTCGACAAGCATTTACAGCGACAAGACAACATTGACTGGCAGACTAACGGCTTCAACTATAGTTTGTGAAATCTGGTATGAAGCCATAAAGGCATCTTTCATAAAGGCGTTTTTTTTTATAAAGATATTGTGATCAGCTCAACTTAGCGGTGTGCTACACATAGAAATACAAGCAGGTGGTAAGATTATCGACCAACTAGTACTGTCATACTGTCATCAACCCATTTTCCTATATGACTTTTCAGGACAAAAACCGGTCCGCCTTTCGGTTTCAGCATTCAGATACACGGAAACAGTATACAGTTATTGACTGGATCGAGGACAACAGCTGTTTTGTTAGACCCGAAGACCGAACTGTTGCACGAGGCCGATAGGCCGAGGGCAGCAGTTTTGTTTGAGGGTCTAACAAAATAGATGTTGTCAGAGAAACCAGTCTATAACTGTTTTGTTATACCTCCATGGGAACAGCTGACGTCATGTGTAATCATGTGACGTCGTTAACCAATGGAATGAAGGACGGCAGGCAACAGTTCATCAGCGGGCAACAGTTCAAAAACTGTTGACCGGCAACAGTCTTTTCCGACACAAATTGATCAAAAACAGACCAAATGTTAATTAGTTTATGTAATATGGCTATATAGAAAAAATATATAAAGAGGTATAACAATTCCGGCTATCAACCTGTGGTAGATTAAGCTGTTTGGGGTTATCTATCTTTACATTCTGCATTTTTAAAATTGACCAATAATCATTTTTATTTTTTTGATAACATCATTTTAATTCTGGTATTTTATCACGTTAAATATATATATATATACATATATATTTGTTTAATAGAATAAATTTGAGATACAGTGTCCCTAATATTTCCTAATATTTTGAATCTTTTCCACATGCTTCATCGAATAATGTCATTTCATCTAACCATATATAACCATTCATGAAAACCGGAAGCCAAGGCATTGAAAGGAGAGTAGGTAACATCTGATCTCTTTACTATAAGGGCTATTGACATAGGTCATCCTGGTCGTCTTCAGTACACGACAGATTTTACGGGCCATCCATAGCTAAAGTGTCACCGAGTGCACCAAGGCATGCGACAAATGTCAGAAAAGTAAAAATGTTCCACGTAGAGATCATTTACTATCCATGAAGTCAACTCATCCAACTGGACTAGTATGATAGGATTTTCTTAGCCTAGAACTATAAAATGCGGAATTGAGAAAATTCTTTCTAGTTGTTTCCGACCACTTTACTCCAGCTACTTAAGCTAGTATGAACACTTAAACTTCAAAAATATAATTCCTATATTGGTAAATTTTCTTAAACTCTCATAAAGACCCATTACTTTTTGGAATTTTACCTAGCAACCATATCTTTTTTTCTTTTTTTAATCAGTGATCATTTTCAATGGTAAGATTGCAAAAAATTTTTGATCCTTATTTTGGAAAATTTCCTGAAAATCTTAAATATCTGTTATTTTTTTTTTGGAATTTTACCTATCAACCATATCTTTTTCCATTCGTAACAGTAATGATGATCATTTCTCAAAAGTCAGATTGCAAAAAACTTTGATTCTAATTTTGGTAAATTTTCTGAAACTCTCAAAGACCCATTACCTTTTAGAATAGCAACCATATCTATTTAAATTCCTTACAATAATTGGAATTGTCTTCAATAGTAAGACTGCAAAAATCTGTTGTTTTAAATGAAATCACTTAGTGATTTTTATTTATGATTCCTATACATATATTTTCAAAAACAAGCTTTAGTATGGGTCCTAAGTAGGGAAAATGAAAATATATCAGTTTGAGTGTTTTTCAAATTTCATCTATATATTACAAGTGTCATCAATGTAATTTGCCAACCATCACTGAAATTGTCTTTGTCTTGATGCTCCTAGCTATTTTATGATTTCTATGGTCTCCCTGGGTTTAGCTACCTTGGCATGAAGTTTTGAATTGTGCAGGATATATCACTTTTTTTGAAGATTTTTCAGTTTTCCGGACAGTTTCTGCAGCCGTTAATTATCAGAAATTTCAAGTTATTATTATTATCACTTAATGCATTCTGTCCAGTTCAATATTCTATCTACATTTGCTCTGTTTTTATATTACTTTCACTTTATAAGGCTTGGTTTCAAGAAGAACATTGTCTCATCTATCAAATACATAATTTGAGCCTTGTAGTACAGAATACAGAATACAGAATGCAGAATTTTATTTGCCAAATCAAGGGCCCACAGGGGGCATATATATTACAATGACCAAAACAGAGCACATACATGTATATTTAACAACAATAATAATAATATATAAAAGAAACACACAACTTAATTTAAAGTACATATTATCAGTTGTGTGTGTGTCTCTCAGTTTGAGAGGATACTAGTGTGGTCGACAACAACAGAGCAGTAAATATTACTATTTGGTGAATTATAAAACAGCAAAGAGCATGGAAACCAGAAGTGTGAGGGAACAGAGGGAATATAATATAAATAAAATGCTGTATGCCATACCTGTGCCTGGTGCAAGAAAGCTAGTGATGTTAGGTCAGTAGTTTAGTAGAGCAACAGACACCAGGGGTCGATGCCAAATGGAACATACCAGCTACCGTGAAGCACTATGTACTACCTGTGACTAATGCAAGTAAGCTAGAATTAAGTAACTTAAATGCAACAGGCACCAGGGGTCAATGTCTTAAGAACATAGCAGCTTTAATATGTTAAGCAATTAAACAATTCTTCATATAGGTGCTATTTGTCCTTCCCGTGTCTGATGCAAAAAAGCTAGTACAATGAATAGATTTACTGCAACAGACACCAGGGGTCGATGCCACAAGGAACCAAACAGACTGGAGAAAAAAAAAATAATAATAATAAAAAAAAATAAAGGCAAGGCAATATACACAGCTTAAGGTTTCCATACTGATGAGCATATAGTTTTTAAGGTAGGTGTTTATGAATAAATTTGCAAACATGGCTTAAAAGTTCATGTTCATCAACACTGTAAAGCCATATTATTTTTTGTGTGTTATTTAAATCATTAAAATGTTTACACTTTTGAATTAGTTTATGTCGAGTTAATATGGTCCGAGTTCACCTGGTCCGAGTTTGTCCGAAAGGCCGAAGTGGCTGGCATTCTGTGCAAGGGAGAAAACTCTAGAATTGTCGAGCTGGAAAGAACGAAAACGAAAGTAGCCAGAAAAGTAATGTCAAATAATTAATTTTAATGCACACTTAAATAGTTTTCATGCCTAAATGTTATTTTTATACTTTGAAAACACGAACTAAATAATCAATTGATTGAACACGAATCAAGAAATTAAGTCATAATGGTCATACTTCTTGGTGGTAATGTAGGCCAATATTTTTTTCCGGAAGAAACTTGTTTACTCACCCGTAGACGCATTTATTTAAACAACATTCTCAGCAGTCAAAATCTGGTTTCGTTTTTGCTCGCGTGGTTGTTCTGATACAGGAAAAACTACGACCCGTGCTAAGAGAGTTCATCAGGTTAAGGTTCATCATAACAACTCGTTCTCCAACACTAGTAAACCTTTTTGGCTAATATAAACCCATTTTGGGCTAATTTAACAGGAAACACCTAATTATTAGCCACTTCTCATTAAATTAGACATGGACAGTTATATTAGCCATTTCCCATTATATTATCCACGTCACAATAAAATGGTATCAAGTCGTTCCGTCCCCAAGTCCGTCCCCAAGTAGTTCCGTCCCCAAGTAGTTCCGGCCACAGTCGTTCCGTCCCCAGTAGATCCGGCCCAAAGTCGATCCGTCCCCGATATATTTTTCCCATTATGAGGGTATGAATGCCTTTATCGTTAACCATTTTGAAAAATACTTCTTTTCAACTATCGTTACACGTCAAATTGGTAAAAAAAAAAAACGTTTATCATCATAAATATAGCATGATTCGTGAATTTTTTTCAATTTTGTACCTTTATCGTTATTTTGCGAAAAAAACATATCGTCATTCGCCAAATCATTTTTTTTTTATTTATTGTGCAGGCATAAACTTCAATTGAAAAATGTTATTGTCATAAACAAATGGGTTGATAAATAATTTCAAACATTATATTGATATAAATATCAAAGGATATTGGATAACAGGCAGACGGAGCCTATGTTAATCATATCCCCAAAAGTATACATCAAGATGGAATATACAGGCAAATATCATAACATATCATATTATTTGTATGCAAATTTTCAGTCCTACCACAAGACATAAACATTACAAACGTCATTTGGCCTTAAAGATTTTTTCCATTAACCGTCTTAAGGATACACCCGTCAATATCCGCCATTATTGCTTGGTTTAACAATGAAGAAATATTGAGTAAATGCAAATGAGACAACATTTCTGCAAATACATGATAAAACTAAGCAATGGAACAACGCTTTTATTGTTGTTCTTCATCTTGAAGTAACTATGAGGCCTTCAACAATAGGCTTTCCTCATACCTCATAGTATTGAAGTTAAAGACGACCCCTATCACTGGTTTGAGCGGAATCGAGAAACGCTACATCCATGTAACTTTACCCATGGATGCAGGATTGTCAACAAACATAAATCTGTACAACTGCAGCCTTGCACCAAAGATTGGTACTTCTGACACTTCATCTCCAGTTAGTAGTACGCAGGTACCTCCTTCGCTGGTTGATTTAGGCAATTTGAAAAAGAATACAGCTTCATCTTAAAAGAAATTTTGTGTTGAAGAGAAACATCAAAGTAATTAAAGTTTTAATCAAAAACTTGTTAGGGACCGACCATTTAACCTGAAGGGGGGGGTTATGGTTTTTTTTTCTGGACAGAAAATTTTTTTCGCGCTTTGCGCGAAAAAATTTATTTATTTTTTTCTCGTATATCAACAAAATATTTTTTTTCAAAATTAACATTATTTTTTTGGGCAGAAAGCCTCCTTCAGAAAATTTTTTTTCATCATCTTGGCAGCCAAAATATTTTTTTCACACAAAATCGGATCCAAAATATTTTTTTAGAAAAAAACCATAACCCCCCCCTTCAGGTTAAATGGTCGGTCCCTTAATAAGTCAATTATTTTTTCGATCATTTTAATGCCTTTTGATCACCTTGTTTAAGAAAACATCCGTTCTTAATTGGCTTCTTTGTATACTTGTATGAACTAATCGGTCTAATTAATTAATTGATTGATAAATTAATTTTTAGTATATACAAGCAAAGTGGTGCAACTTAATTGTTTAAATAATCAAATTAATATATGGGGCCGGAACTACTTTCAAATTTGGGCCGGATCTACTTGAGGCCGGAACTACTGGGGACGGAACGACCGGGGAC